>JADDOH010007788.1:0-187356 GCA_016648135.1 Agrypnia vestita | reverse complement strand
AAATAATGTTCAGTTTATTACTTTCTATGAGAAAAAATGATATATTTAAGTTATTGCCCTAAAAAAATTGCAGTCTAGAATGCACATTCTGATATAAATGAATGATAAAAACCCACATTTTCGTAAAAAAAAATCGCCGAAATATGCATTTGCAGTGAATGTCCAGCTTTAACAGTACTTGACACCGCGTTTTAAGCTGTGATTGTAATTGTATAAAATTATATATATAAAATATTAATTGTATAAAAAACTATTGTAAATAATGTTCAGTTTATTACTTTCTATGAGAAAAAATGATATATTTAAGTTATTGCCCTAAAAAAATTGCAGTCTAGAATGCACATTCTGATATAAATGAATGATAAAAACCCACATTTTCGTAAAAAAAAAAAAAAAAACGCCGAAATATGCATTTGCAGTGCTGACACCGCGTGTTAAGCTGCGGCCTAGTGATGTAATACTGGTGTCGAACACCAAAATATCTTCGGATTAAACAACTCCCGCGGATGACCTAACGAGATTACAGAGGAATTACATTCATGTTGTTCCGAATCCAATTACCGTCGCTGGAGTGCCGGCGAGTCCTGCCCGGCTCCCTCCAAGACATCACCAACCACCATTTTCAGAAACATACGTAGAATGTAAAAAAAATGTTGGTGAATTTCAGGAACGAAGTGTCAAGTTAGACCTTAAAAGCATTCTTGTATTAATCGAATATTTTTTTTTGCTTAATCTGACAACCGTAAATTTAAAAAAAAATTAATCAAATTTAAAAAAAAATATATATATATTTACTAACTGTCATCAGTCAAAAATGATGAAACACTGGTTTGCGTCTTTGCTAGGCCCTTGTATATACATATTTATATATAATCTTTTTGGCGGTCTGCGGAGAGGCGGCCGTAGCCGCATGCGTTAATCGGCCGGTTCGGGTTTGGTGGCCCGGGGTTTAAGCACCATCTCCGGCCGTTTTTTGGCCCAAAATTCGAACGAAATTACGGACAAACGCACAGACAACTAAATTATTATGTTTGATGTTAGGTCCTCACCTATGAAATTGCCGTTTTCTTGTTCTGGCTAGTTTGAAACTCGATATTTTGCATTCGACCTGGATTTCCAAATTTAAATTAATGCCATATTATGGCTATGACAATCCTTTTTCAAAATTAGTTGTTTATTTCTTACCCGACGTTTGTTTTTTCTTGGATATCGTTGTGTCTTCAGCCATGGAGAAAATGAAAATTTGCATTATTTTCGAATTTGTTCCATCGTGGCGCTGATGCTACACATACGGCATATACATAAAAAAATTGATTTCATTTGTTTGAATTTTTCTATAGAAATGATTCTTTCATTGGTAAAGACCTAATATTTAAATAGAATATAGTTATCAGTGTTTATTCGGAAAAAAAGTATTTTGTCTTAACACAGTGTATTTGAATACATTATTTAACCAACTACTTTCGGCTCAGGCTCGAACCTTCATCGAGGTATATAAATATATACTAATTAAAAACAGAATTCCAAGAATTTAGAAAAACGTTGAAGAGCGAGAGAGATACAACTTCAACATTGGTGGGGGTTAAGTAAGAGAGGGGGGGTAGGAGCGGGTGTAGGAAAGTAGAAGGGAACCATGTCTAAAATTGGGCTACTTGATAAAGCTAATTGTTTATTTCGTAAAATGTTTTTGATGTATTTTTAATGTTTTTGTTTATTTCTAGAGCTTCTAGATTATTTAGGTATACGGCTACCTCATTTCTTTGAAATATATCTACATGAAATGTATAAATAGAAATAGAAGATTGCTAAAAATCGTTTCTTTCATATCGTTTTTATATTATTTTTGACGTTTTTCCTATGTAAAATGTTGGAAAATAGTTGTATCTGAGTTCGCGGATTTTTGAATGGCTTAGGTTATAATTTTTACCCTTCTAATTTATCAAAAGATATAGAATATTCTAAATTCTTTTAACCTCATCAGAAAGTTATAAATTAATTGAAGGCGATTTCCACTGACAAAAAATTTGGGCACAAATTTGTCGCTAAGCATTTGCGTATGACACAACAATATTTAAATATTTAACTAACAAAATAAAAGATAGGTGCGTAAATTATTTTCACATTTTATAACTAAGAAATAAAAAGGCTATGATGCTTAACACTTTAATAGCAGAAAATTCTGAATTGTTGATACCATAATATAACCTGTAATTAACGTAATTTGACAAGCATAAAATAAAGATGCAAATATAACACTTTACGTTTATATCGTGTTTAACTCTCATCATGTCATAATGAGTTAGGGGCCATTGTTTTTCGCAGGCCCTAACTATTAACAATGTGCGCAATATTTGATCCAGAAAGGGTAAATTGCCTGAAGTGGATGAATCTATTATGCCTTAAGGTTCTAGTGGACAACTGCGCTAAATTACATTTAAAAAAATACACATTCATATTGGGCGGAGAAATTGTCCATCTGTATTTTTTACTTAATCCTAAAAAGTAGTTAGGGTATATTTAGAACGGGTAACATTCAGTACCTACAAAACGTATACATTTCTATCGTATTGTGCAATATCATTCATTATACGTACACCTGCGAAATAAATATTTTAAAATAGCCTATCGGAATATCAGAAAAATCCCAAATGAAAAATGTCGACAAAATGCTTTTTTATTTATTTATTTATTTGTGTACACCCATTATAGGCTTTTACATAAAAATTTTGTAATATAGAAAGAAGTATATAAAACAGTATCAGGTATAAGAAGTACATATAAAAGTATAAAGTCCTAGCACGTATTATATTAAAAAATATTACACCACACTCAAGAAGTATATAGGTCGCTGCACACTAACGACCTCTATCATAGAAGAAGTGAACAGTTCACAACAAAGTGCATATAATTTACGCCCCCAAATACGAAAAAAATAATCAGTCCGGTCTATACCTCCGCGGGTACAGGTCGTTCTCCTGATGACGTTGAATACGACTTCAACGAAACGTCGAGAATTGTCTCTCGCAAAAACATACGGTTCGTATATAATATCCGTAACCATTCACAGTCAAATATGTTTAACGACTTCACCTTTTATAGACTGGTTCACTTCTAAGCAAAAGTGTTCTAGAACTTAATTTCTATCTGCAACTCTTCTAAATACCACGACTGGTATCGATGGATTCCTCGTGATGTCTAAAATATAGATCTGTCTGTAAATAAAGGATATATCTAACAGTGGAAGTTAGTAATGAAGTAGTATTGTCTCATTAAGTGTTAACTTTATTTTCACTAGATTGTCATCGAAAATTTCAAGCATATAGCTATGTTCGTTGCAAGTCTAATTAATTACTTTTTTAATCAAAAATCATAAATATGTGCAATTGAAATTTAATTCATTAAAATTGAATCGTACATAAGTTCGTAAAATATAATTTCAGCATGGCACTATTCTTCTAAAAAAACAGAAATTCTAGCTTCCTCGGAAGATAAACGTCCAATATCCTCATGAATGATTAAAAATGTTATTGTTTTGAATATCATATGCATTAAGAATTTCCTTACAGTAAAAATATGTATCGCGCAGGGTCCGCAAGAGTAACAATATAATTTTTTTTAGATCGGTCAAAACCAGTAGAATTATATAAAGTTTAGCAGGCAGATAGACAGACAGACATAAAAATTTACATGAACGTAGATAAAAGCTAAGTCGATCTGAGAAAAATATAATGTTTGTGAATGAAACGTTCTTTAAATATTTTGGTTGGTTTTTTCATTTTCTTCCATCGGTATCATAGGAAGGAAATCTCAGAAATGCTCTTTTACTGTAACTTTATTACTTTCAGGCGAGTGGCCCGGCGCGGCGCCCTATTGACTGGCTCAAAGGACGTACATATCAGACGAGCGGTTTGATGTGGAAAACAAGGAACGTATGCCAATCATTTTCTCATGAATCATTTACGACGCCATTCGCCCTGGCATGCACCACTACATACACCAACCAATTTCCTAATTGAAATGCCACGAAACACCCATCAAAGAAAACTAATAGTCTACAAGCCTCCGTGCGTTAGAGTCAACATTTAAATAAACAATTCTCACCGTTTGTTTGTCAGCCACGCTTGCATATTTTGAATGAAATAATTTTATAATTTACTTCAATAAATTTAAAATAATTTTGTGGTAAATGATCAAAAAATACGATAATAATTATGATTTGAATATTACGAGATGCATGTTTATTTCGATTTATTTCGTATAAATTCTAATTCAATTATGACCAATAACAAAAAGGATATACACAGAATATTCTAAATAAATGTGAAGCAAGACAAGCGGTACATAACGTCGTTCTAGTGCCAATTATTACGTATGGAAATGAAGCCTTGAAATGGCAAAAAAGGAATAAAAGTAGACTGAATGTGGTGGAAATGCAATCACAAAGGCGCTTATGTGGAAAATCTTTGGTCGATAGAGTGAGTAATGAACAATTAGAAGTGAATGTAATGCTGGCTGTGGTGTGGTAGATAGAATAAATAAAGGCCTGCTGAGATGGTTTGGTCATGTAGTACGTATGAGCGAGGAAAGGATGGATAAGAAAATATAAAGGGCAAGTGTTGAAGATAACAGGAAAGAGGGCGTCCGCGGAAGACCTGGCATGATCAGATTCTAAAAGTATTGGAGGATGGCCCTGTTAAAAGTCTCAACAACCGTAGAGCATGCACAAAAAGTATGAATGTAGCAGAGGCAAAAGTAGTGTGCCAATATAGAGGAATATGTCGTTCTATCCTCTCTGCCTACCCGTTTGGGAGAAGACGTGATGGTTAGTTAGTTAGTTAAATTCTAATATAGTCAGTACATTGAAATATAGTAAGTACCTACCTACTGCTTATTTCGAAATAGTACTGACTGCAATCTGAAGGTAGGTAAGTATCTACTTGTGACGAACTAAAGCGTTAGTTTAACTTTTTTATTTATTATTTATTTATTAAAACATGTTTGTGGTTTTTCTCATTAATTAAATCTTTTAACTAACTTATCATCTGAGTTTATTTTTTTAACAATCAATTAGTTTATACAGCCAGTTAAGCACTAGAATCATGACTATTATTTAACGTATGTATTTTTTTAATTGAATTTATGAAATAAAATTTTATTACTATGACAAAGAAATCATTGGTCTTCAAAACCGGTTGAATTAATTTATGAATTCTGGATTCTAAATAAATTCTAATAATCTAAATATTACCCTCTTGTCCTGGAAAACCTCACAAATATATATTGGTTTAAGTTTAATTATGGTTAATGGTAGGTTACAGTTAAGAATACGGTAAATTCTTAATTCGTGGCATTCACTGGTGCTCCTGAAACTAAACCTTCAACAGTTAAATCTCAGTTACCAATCATCGTTATAGTCGAATACCGATAACGCAGTCACAATAACGGCTCAATTTAGGTCATCCCTAGTATCTACCGATTCGGGATTTAATCTCGGGGGTCTATCTACTCGCAAATAAAGATATTGAGGACTCGGAATCCGTTTGTTAATATGTTCGATCGTACCTCACTAAGGCCGGTCGCACTTTGGATACGAATTATTAGGTACGTATTCGTACGACTATTTTCGAACGTATTAAGCGCGCACATTGATTGCGTCTTGCATTGGTCACGATCAGTTATTTTTCGCATTTCTCCAATAACGTTTGTGCCAAATGAATAATCTGTATCTTCTGGAAAACTCTCTTCTTACTCATAGGCTTCTACGGCGTCGTCAGCATCGTAGAACCAAATGGGTGAAATATAATGTACTAGAAAGGATGAATTTGGTAAATTCCATCATATTATGGCAGACTTAAATAATGACAAATTTCATAACTATCTATCTAATAGTTTCACAAATGCTGGGGAGAATCGATGCAACGAGAGCTCATAACATCGGAGAAATATTTAAAAGTTTTATGTTCGAAGTACATAATTATAACTCACCTTCATTAAACCAAATTATTTAACTTACAGATATTTTTAGTTCTTTAGAGATTCTCTGCCATGATCTGCGCTAGTGGTCACGCAGTTGAATCACTTTGGTCCCACAATTTTTTTTTTTTTTTTTTTTTATTTAGAGACACTAACAGGATAATGGGTACATGACACTCAGATAATAAACATTGTAGT
Organism: Agrypnia vestita; assembly: GCA_016648135.1. NCBI lineage: Eukaryota > Metazoa > Arthropoda > Insecta > Trichoptera > Phryganeidae > Agrypnia > Agrypnia vestita. The sequence continues at coordinate 181,185 of JADDOH010007788.1, read as the reverse complement.
GAAGACTATGCCCATTATCCCAATTACAAGTGTCTTCGGCATGCTCTAGTAACATGTATTTTTGTAATTAATTATATTTCACATGTACATTTATGTATATTATATATTTGTGTTTGAGTGTAGTGCGATTAGTATTTAATGATCTATAGGTTCATGTCGTCGTTTAGAAAATGGATGTTGTGTATGAGTGAGTTTTTGAACGAAGATAACGTGTCTGCAAGAATATCAGCATCAATGTTAGGGTCGGCACAATACAAATTATATGTGCGACACAACCTTGTAATGGGAGAAAAGTAACCGACATTATTAGTGTGCTGACTTATTCTGAAGAACTCAGGGTTTCTTATACGGGGTTTAACATGCAAATTTATATCAGATAGACAGAGAGAATCAATAGCTCCGCTGAGAATCTTGTGTAGCACAATGAGATCGGATATTTTTCGTCGGGACTCAAGTTTGTGCATCTTGAAAAAGGCAAGTCGATCTTCGTAGCTGTGAAGGTTATTGTGTTGACCAGCTTTGTATGACAAAATACGTAGAAACTTTTTCTGCACTCTCTCGATTCTCGTAATATGTGTTGTGTAATAAGGTGACCAAATAACTGACGAATATTCTAATATACTTCGTACTAGTGATGTATAGAGAATTTTTAGACTTTGAGGATTTTTAAAGTCTTGAGTAATTCTGGTGATAAATCCCAACATACTATATGCCTTGTTTGTGATATTATCAAAGTGGTTTCTAAAAGTGCTCTAAAGTGCTTCTAAAAGTAAAAAAAACAATTGTGCTCATGTATCAAATTGACAAATTTTTCAATATCCATCATACGAAATCGCAAAAATTTCCGAACAAATCCGTGTCGGACGTCGCATCTGTACGTGCGTACATGTACTACTATATCGTGTACAGTGTGCGATGTTCAATAAAATAAAATAAAAATAAAATAAACTTGAGGTCAGGAATGTGCTAGCGTATTCGGACGTATACGTACTACTCAATTTCGTACGAAAACGCATCCAGTGTTCGGCCGGCGTAATGGCTAGATGCACGAAATGGAGATTTGTCCGTTTTGTCGAAATGCGTTTTTTGTAGTTAAACCCTTGAGATTCTAACCCTGGGGATCTGGGTTCCTGGTAACAGTCAAAATATATTTTCGTTGATTTGATTTTTCTGCATGTCTTTCTAATTGATTAGTAATTAAGTTTTATAAAAAATATAATTTTGTCTGAATATATCGACTTGCTTTTTCACATATAAGTCATTTATGGTCAATAGTGATCTATTTTTTTTAGTTATATATTTTCTTCACCTACGAATAATGAATTTACAAGAAATCGTCTCTTGTCACTACTTTTGTTCAATTTAGTTTGTATTATATTTATATAATGTCTTTAAAACTATAAATAAATACATACATTTCGCTATACCTCTCCTATGTAAAAGAGACTAATTCTTGTGCTTGGAGAGGGGTTTATTTGATTTAATCATTTTTAGCTATTTAAAAAATCGTTTATTTATATGTATTATTTATTTTTAATTGTGCTTTGTACCATACAAATAATAAAAATAAATAAATATATATATACAATTTTCGCTTCGATTTTTATTTATTTATTTAACATTACATTACATTAAATTACAATACAACTATTTTAATTAAATTAATACAATAAAAAGTTAAATTAGATAAATACATTATATAAATTAATACATTAGTCTAACACTAGTTTTCCAAATAAGATAATTAGATAAATACATTATATAAATTAATACATTAGTCTAACATTAGTTTTCCAAATAAGATAATTAGATAAATACATTATATAAATTAACACATTAGTCTCATAGTAGTTTTCCAAATAAGATAAAAAATTTATAAATATTTAAAACGAAGAAGAAGAGAAAAAAAATATAATGATAATACTAATTTTACTAAAAAAATTTAAAAAATTATTTTATAATTTCCATTTATTTCTTTTCAGTGTTTTCTCTACCCATATTTAAAAGAATATTAAATAGGTTTACTCTGAATTTTTTGGTATTACTGCTGGTTTGAATATTTTTACGAATTAGGTTATATATTCTAGGAGCTTGGAAACTGAATAGTCTTTGGCCAAAAGTTGTTTTCATTTTAGGGACCGTTTTATTATATTTTGCTCTAGTTAGATGCGGTCTTCCACGCATAATTTGCAGATTGTTTATATTTTTATGGAATGTTGTTAGAATTTTCTATATGTATAATTGTCTAATATCCAGAACCTTAAATTGTCTAAATAGATGTTCAGAAGGATACATAAAGTCACGATGGTGAATTATTCTAAGTATGGCCTTCTGAGCTACATTTACCTGATGCAAGTGTATAATCAATGCACTCCCCCAACTTTCAATACCATAACTTAAGATGGATTGACACAAGGCATAGTAAACAGATTTCAGCTTTTCTGTATTTAAAATATTTCTAAGTATATATTCAAGAACACATTCATATTTGTGAAGTTGTAATTTTTCAGAACAAAGTTCTGTGAAATATTTAATAACCAAATTAATTAATCAATTAGAAAGACATACAGAAAAATCTAATTCACGAAAAAATATTAGGTTACTACTGGGATTCGAACCCAGGTCACCTCCTTTCCGGGGCCGGTGCTCTGACCACTAAGCTATAGCAACCCTCTTTGTTCTGAAAAATTACAACTTCACAAATATGAATGTGTTCTTGAATATATAATATCTGTTGTATAAATGTATGTCCAAATAAAAATGAATTATTCAATTAATCATGGCGTCCATCTAGCGGTGGCATTGCAAAGTAATTTCAACTACCGTATCAAAAAAGTGGATTGCTCTATGGACAAAAATAAAAATTAATCAATTAATAAAAATAAGAACTACATATAAGGTCGATATATTCACGGAAACATAGAGGGTTGCTATAGCTTAGTGGTCAGAGCACCGGCCCCGGAAAGGAGGTGACCTGGGTTCGAATCCCAGTAGTAACCTAATATTTTTTCGTGAATTAGATTTTTCTGTATGTCTTTCTAATTGATTAATTAATTTGGTTATTAAATATTTCTAAGTACTTTAAAGATATAGATCTTCTTTCTTAGTCTTTTTGCCAATCCATCTATGTGTTCCTCCCATCTCATGTATCTGTCAATAATTATTCCAATTGACAATATTATTCATGATTGAAAAATATGATCTTAATATTGTGAAAAAACTATCAAGACGTAAATTATAAGCCCCGTTTTCATAAAATATGATTCATAAAATTAAATGTATTACTAATATTATTGACTCATATACTGTTTATAAAATAAATAACTAACACATAAGTTCTTCGCGTGTTAACTATTTAGTAAAATTCTGCACTAAACGCCGTATTTAATTTTTAATAAAGCCTTCGTACAATTACAGCAGAGGGATGTTTTCTAAATTTCTACGGTAAATCCTTCCGGTCGTTTCTTCACTTCCGGGATTTTGATCATCGGACGATCCATTCATTTCTCATTTGTCTGACTCTTCACCGAGAAGAATGGAAAATCGATACAACAATCATTTGTGGTACGAAATGAAATTTTCCAAGTATCGACACTGGAAAACCAAGGCCCACCCAGCGACACACACTATTTTATTTACTAAAGCGTAATGATAAGAATGAGCTTTTGTCGTGTGTGGAATTTTTGTTATGGAATCTTTATCTTGTATTTTTTTATCTTTTTATTACCGTGTACATGTTTATTAATTACATTTATTAATATGTATTAAAAATTGCCCAATTTAGTTTTGAAAAAGAAAAATATATTTACTTGGCCATTAATATTCTTATTATATTATATTAATATTCTTATTATATTATAATTAATATTAATATTCTGATGCTGTTCCTGTGTATTCTATTACAGGAAAACATACATTACCTACCATTTGTCCAAATAGATGTTTAAGCTTGCCAACTTTGAACGGCTTCACGGCTCCGAGACATGCGTCTAAAAATCCTGATCGTCTGTACCTACATAAAAAATAACTCAAATAAAAGTATCATTACCAGCTGCGAAATCTATGTATACTATTTCATTCAAAGGAGTACAGATGTCTCTAGCATAGACCCTTCAAATAAATTAATGGTTTTTAGATTTGGAACGTATTATATACACTACCCTACACTACCGCACCCAAACTAATTTGTACATTATATCTTCCCTTCTCCCGTCCCACATTCCCCTCCACCCTCTCCATTCGCTATTAATGTATGTTAAAGTAAATTTTTAAATTCAGTGGAAAATTTTTAAGATTGTTTTAAAATAAATAAATAAATAAACACACAAATACACACACTCACACAAACTCACTATTGGACATGTTTTTTCTTATTTTTTTATCGATTGTATATACGTGTTTTCTTGTAATTGGCCCAAAACTCTGTACATCAATTATTGTTTTTTTCAAGATTGATTAATTATATGGCTGTAAGAAAACCAATAAATGAAAATAAAAAATAAAAATAACAAAATAAAATACAACAAACAAAAATTGTAAAATGTTTGGATGTTCTTAAAATGGAATTGGTGAACCTTGCATTATGCAGAATAATAACTTAAACCTGCTCATACAGTTCGTAGGTCCTGGGCTATCCTATAAAAAACCTTCTATGCAAGTTTCTCATATAAATATTATAACTTCGTGTCTGTGAGACAATAGTTTATCTTAATTCTAATAAAAGTGCTTATGAAAATCATCGTCATCGCTTTCATCCCCCCTAGGAGAGTTGGGGACCCAAAAGTTTTACAAGGCGCCTACATCTTCCCCAGTCTTGTGGCGTGTACCAGTTGACCAATCAATCGAAGATCGATAAAACTTCATACAATTTTTTCTGCCGTTTATAACATTTTGTGTCTCACTAATATAACAACACAATAAGGACGTTGTTATATTAGTGAGACATAAAATATAAAGAGAGTAATGTGTGACATGTCAAGACATCTATTAAACTTCAAGATTGATGAAGCGACAATGTTATATATTATAATAGAGGTAAAGACATGACTGTTATGCTTAGATTCCTCCGGAGTCACTGTGGCATTCGTGAGACGTGTCTAAATCACTTTTTTAAATCTTATCACTACATTGTGTATTTCTGCATATTATAGTGTGCTAATAATTTATTTACCAAAAATTATAGTATTTTTATTTCAGCCTGCCACTTATTTTGTGGATCCACATGAAAAACGCTGTTTTGACATTTCTTATTTATTTATTTATTTATTTATTTACGCCCAACAGGGCTTTACAAACAGATAGGTAAAGTATACATTAATAGAATATATAGTTTTATAGAAATAAAAAATAACATGTAAAAATAATAATGACAAAGTGGAAAGAAAATACTTAAAATACAAATACAAATATATAAAGATAATTATAATATAAAGTAAAAAGCAAGTATATTACAAGCAGAAGCATAAAGAAAACATAATATAATAGAAATTCAAAAACAAAAAAAGTGTTGAGTGAAAAGCAATAGAACAAGCTTTTAAAGTCATAATATAATTCAATTATTAAATTAAAATTAAATACAAATCAATTATTTAAGTCCAATTTGACGAACACCGAAGTCTTTGCAGTGGAGAATTAAAGAAGTACTTAACAGCTGCTGTTTCCATGGCAAAACCTGCATGACTTCTAGTTATGCGCGTAATGTGTGTAAAGACATGAAGTGTAAAACGACTGTTTGCATTTACTTCCATTTTTCCTTGCAGAACAAGTATTTTCATAAATCTAGTGAGATAGATAGTAGTCAAGAAGCCTGCTACATTTTATCCAATAGTTATATGTATTGTGTGTATATGTGTAAAGCGAGTCTTTTATCATAAACGCCAATTTATCGGTACCTACCGAAATGAAATGAAATGAATATTGACAAAAAAAAATAATGCCTCTCCAAATAGCTCTCGACTGAATGCCTTCTACCGACCTATTCAGATTTATTCAGCGGTCATAATTAAGCGATTATCGAATATACCTAGAAACAGGTCTCTACACAGTCCCTTCAGCACGCACGCGTCTACGGCCGTACGATTGACGTGGCGATTTGTAGCTGCCTTGCCTCCGGTGTATATCTCGCGCAATCTGGCGCCATCTTGTCACAGACGTCGGCCATTTTACACGACACGGTGTTTATGGTTAATTCGCCGAAGTGGTTCCTGCGCCAGCCCGGCGGGCACGTGGAGGGGCCCCGCGCACGTGATCCGGCGTGACTGTAATTGATTCCAATTGCAGTCTGCGCTGCACGCGCCAGACAGGTGGGGACCTCACTTATCAAAATAACACACATCCGAAAGAATTAACCATCGAGGCAATTTGTAAACTACTTTTTAAAAATAAAATTAACTATTGGTATATTATTGTCATGCGTTTCCAGATTATTCGCTATCGAATTAGCGCTCGCTCGACCACCCTGGCCTTAGCAACTCGCGGCTGCTTCGCTTCGGCTTCACTGTCAAGCGCCAAAAAACAACAACGACGTTACTCCTGCGCGCGGTCCTGTTTATATCTGCTGACATCGAGCCTTCTAGGAGTTCCTAGTGTTTACGAGAACTTTCTCGTGGCTTCCAGGCTTTTTTAGATATTTCTCGATGCTTTTCGGAAGCTGTAGATTACGCTAGGCCGTTTTGGAATCTTCGATAGTGTTGTTGCGACATGTGACAGAAGTGCGCAATTCTTTTTAAACTCGTTACAATATAGATATGTCTACTGTAGTAGGTACCATTCTTATATGTATGATTAGGGACCAGACCATCACCGTATAACGAAACTTATTTTTTTCGTTTGCGAAACTTATATGTATAAATGCCATAAAACACCAATGTTTTACATCAGAAAAATTGTAAATGCAATTTAACACGCTCTTAATCCTTCTTGCCTCGGTAAGGGTTGGCAGAAAGGATTGAAAGCTTCACTGTTACGGCACACCATACTTGGCTCGTCCTGCAATATTATCTAAATACGCCAGGTCTTTCGTGGACGCCCTCTGTTTCTGCTGCTTTTAATAGTCTTTATATATAATTTCATTAAATAAAAAGATATTAAGTTTTATTTAGCTGACTACTGAAAATTTTAAATTTTCCACTTTGAGGATAATTTTTTTTTTAAATAAAAATAGAGATACTAACACGGGATACGTATAGCATCAATAGTATTACTGTTTTCAAACTAAGCTAAAAACAGCACTAACTAGATCAGCCAGATCACCACGCGAGCGTCATGACCACTATACTAGAGATGGGTCGTTGAAATTAATAGTAAGAATATTGACGTGACATGTATTCGGTGTAGGCATCTCAAAAAAGTATACTACTAACAAAATCTATTTAAATCAATAATGGTAAAAAAAAGCACATTTGTAAGTTTTTATAGTAGGTATTAAATTAAATTATTATTGAACAGGTATCAACGTAGGTTGAATACGCAAATCCCGGCTGATTCATTTGAGAAAAATCAAGCCTCCGTAAAGTCATATCATGTTTTCATATCAAGTCAATTAAGTGAGTGAGTACCAGATGATTATTTCATATACAATTATTTTTTATATATAATTTAAAAGGGTAGGAAACGTAACTGCTAATGTAATTATGGTGATTAAGGTACTGCGGATAAATTAAAAATATGTTCCATTTAGCAGATACACTTAATGGAGGAGTAAATCTGCATTGGTGTTAAAACAAGTTCACATTTATTCAAATAAATTAGTGTATATTATAGATATCTCACAGAGACGAAACTGTATTAATTATGGGAAAGTAGGTATAGAAGTCATTTGGGTGTAACAGGACTTATGACCTGTCTTTTTATGGTTGGCTTAAGTGATCACTTTACACAATTGTAACATTCGCCATTTCCACCCATGATAGAATATACCATGCTTATTCATTTTTTGGAAGTTGTATATATGTTCAAATTGCGTGAAGCTTTCATATATGAGTTGTAAGCGCCTTTTCCATGCGGCCTGTACAAAGCCATTTTCATTCCCCTAAATCCCCACAGATGTCGCTAATGAGAAAATCTACAATTGATTTACGGAATTTTGGGGGCAATATACTTTTATTGTGTGTAATGAAATTCATCCGAATACTTGCATTACACTATATTTCCTGGCGTATCCTAGTGTAATGCAAGTATTCGGATGAATTTCATTACACACAATAAAAGTATATTGCCCCCAAAGTATATTGCCCCTATAATATACACTAATTGATTAATAATGTCTCTGTGACATAAATCCAGCACTGTTCTGAAAGATTTGAACAAACTCAAAATATTCTTTATTCAAATAATTCACAAGTCCTATGATAAAAAATTCTGTCCTTACAGATATTGATTATATAACAAAATAATGTCGGCATATGTTTTTGATTTTCCTGTTGACCTTTTTTTTAGATCACCAAAAGATATTTTAAGAAAAATTATTCGATATGTTAATTTATTTTTTCGGCGACCTTTTTTGGTCACCAGATTTTTCTTGTTTTTTTTTTTAGTCACCAAACTTTATTTTGGGAAAAAATATTGATATTGTTCTTCAACACACCGACCTTTTTTTATCTTTAGAAAAACATAATTGAACAGTTCACTTTACAAAAATCCTGATAAAAAACATAAATTCAAAGAACTACTGAACGATTTAAAGTGAACGAACACTTCAATGAACTGAACGAACTACTTAAATTGTAAAGTTATATATCATTCACTTTATATCTTCACCTATCGAAGAGAGCTACTGATACTCTCAAAACTCTAGTAGTGCTAATAAACTTTTTTAACAGTGTTAAATTAATAATTAATAAATAAAGATCATTATCAAACTCTACAAAGTTGACGCCGATTCTATCAATATTATTTTATATTTTCATAACCATCCTCTCCTCGCTCATACGTTCCACATGACGAAACTCTCTCAGCGCAGCAGTGCTGAGAATTGCTTATTCTTACTACAATATTTAATGGATAATATCAATATTCTCATCAACATAGTGATCCTCTCATATTGCATGGGTCCAATTTTTAAAGTTATCATATTTTTGCGCATCGAGGGTAAAATTTTTATTGCAAGTTAAGTTGCGCGTGAGCAGCATGCGCATTGTGTACAATACAATGCGAATGCGAGACCACAAAATGTGCGCGCATTTATTAAACTGTCAAAAAATTCACTTGAAATTAGTGTTTCAGTAATATAAATAATGTGTTGTCAACCATTTTGAATCCAATCAATTCAAAAACTTACGAACGATTCGTTATTGAATTGAAAATTATAACTGTTGATTGAATTACGATTTTAGGTGTGTAGGAATTAGAATTTCATGTTATTGTCGATATTTTTGCAAAGACTACACATTTAAAAAACACTTCATTCATTCGACATTCAATGCGGCTGTCAAAGTTGTATAGTTTCTAATCTTTTGAATGCGGAACCGTTTAAGGTAATCGATAAATATGAAAAAGGATAGGCGCTTGGTTTTTTTTTGAAAATGCATCATTTTCATCTGCGACGCTGCAGCGATAAATGTCTTCGAATCGTCGTAAAACGTCTATTCATTTATCTATTATTTTAGCTAACTAACTAACTATCATGCCGATTCCCCGCGGGGGTAGGCTTAGAGGAGCCATATTCTTCCATCTTGGCACACCACTTTTTCTTCGGCTACATTCATTCATCTGCTCATATAAGTTCTACGGTTGTTGAGGCTTTTAACAGGGCCGTAACCAATAGTTACATTTGTAACACTTCAAAAACAAATTTCAATCATTTATCTTCGTTAAAATTATATTAATTTTATTTATCATCTCCCTAGACTTGACGTCGTATTATATTATTGTATTATATTAATATACATTTTTAACCAATGCGTTAATCAGAAGTTCAACTCCTACGAGTACACGCTTCTTCATTTTTTGAGTCATGCCCCTGCGCCACATCCCGTGATTATACTCCACATTATTAATACTCACCCGCACCTTATTGTGAGGCACTTTCCCGAAAGCTTCCCCGGGGACTGAAAGTTGTAAAATTCATTAGCACATCACACCCTTCGCCTTGACGACTCCGCGAATTAGGCACTAACTATTATCAATATTTCAATACTCGGGGGCGTATTACTGCGGACCGCAGCCAGCGCAGGCAATCAGCGGTGCAGGATCAAATCCCGGCGCGGCAGCGACCCTCGCTCCCTGACCCGTCTTTGGTAATACCAAATTACATCGGCAAACCCTTCGATGGGGTGAAATTGTAAATTCAAGATTATCTCTCGCTATTAATTCTGCTGTAGGCCAGGCTGGTTTGTGCGTACTCAACTATGTAATGCTAGCAACAACAGCTCAGGAGTGAAAGCATATTTTATTATTTACGTTCCAGGATGGTGTAAAGAATATTAAAAGTTTACTTACCATCATGCTGTTCCTACGCGGAGATAGGCAGAGAGGATAGAGCGCTACACTCCTCTGTCTTGACATACAACTCTCGTCTCATCCACATTCATACATCTTTGCGTACAAGCTCGACGATTGCTGAGGCTTCTAACAGGTTAAAGAAGAAAAACAGAAAGAAAATACCAATATTTTAATATGTATGTTCTGAGAACACAATTACTGGATTTATCCCATGCGGGATTAATATTTAATAACTTTTGAAAGAAAATAAGATTAAAAGCTCCTAACAGGCTGATGAGGTCATAATATAACTCCTAATAAAACAAAACATCAAAATTATATTTAAAAAATATAAAATTTTGTTTACTTTCACGATTTATTTATAGTAAAAATAATAATAATCGGATAATTTATATAGCACCGTTTTCGTGAGTACTGCCCTACTAAAAAGCCCCAAGAAGGGAACGATTGGAACATTTTCGATTCTAACGCATCATCTTCAATTATATTACTAATACTAAACTCAAAATTAAAGGACGACGTGAGGCGTGGGGTGGAGATTCGGATGGATATGTGGGCGTGATCACTAAGCGCAGAAGTGAGGACTTATTCGAATGTATTTGAATATTAACCCTAGATAGCTAACGTTCCGGCGTACCCCATTAAAGCTAACCATCTGTCTAAACGACGATACTCGAAAAAGTAGGTACTTTTTCCAAAATGTATAAATTTTATGCAAGTGATATTTTAATTTTCGTTAATTAAAAGGTTTTTCAATAAAAATTAGTCTTATAAATTAAACTTTACTTATTTATTTAAGAACAACATTAAAATTTCTAAAACGTCTGAAAAAAATTCTTTATTTTTTTATAAATCTTAACACACAAAATCAACTAGAAAAAATAATATAACGTTCTATGCATTTTATGAATATATTATAAAGGAATTATAATATAAAAGTTATTTATATTTAGCGTGTGTGGTACAAAAATCAATATTATGTTCATCACATATCGCTACCTTACATTTGGCACAAATAATTTTAGTCATATGCTTTTTCTTGTACTGGCACATCCCACACGTTTTTCTTTTATGTTCTTCTTGTTTCAAAGAAGTTGATAACTCTTCTTCATTTTCTGATCCTTGTCTTGACTAATGAATTGTTGAACTAATGAAAGAACGCTCCTAAGTTTATCTTTCATTTTTGTGTAGGCATTGTTGTTTTTACCAGTCTTGCCTTTATTCAAGACTCCACAAGTCGAAAATGTAGTGTTTTCATAAATTCTTTGCGCGGAATTAATTTCTAGCCTGGTGGGACTAAAAAAATCGGTTTCTACCTCGTATGTTCCCTTGAGGCAGGTCCAATGTCCAATGATGCTGGTCTGTGAGGAATCTGGAAGAGTACTGGAGTTGTGGATAAGTCTCGAGGTGTACTCATTTGACTTTTTTCGGAATTAGATGGCTCATAATTTTTGTCACTTTTGGTTAATTGTTTAAACAGAGACCGCTACTTTTCTTTACGACGCCCGTCGATTCGACGGAGGTTAGCTTTCTAGGGTTAATTACATTTTTGTTACAATTATAGCTAAGTTTTCTTTTAGAATGCTTTACTGTAGTGTACTAGTTGTTACACAACATTAAAGTATTCTATCGGAAACAGGATGTCTTGGATTCAGGTTATTTTGATTTTTTATCAAGGATCTGTTTTTTTATCTTATTAATTAGAAATCTGTTATTTTATCTTAAAAATATATTTAATTTAAAGATGATCCAATCATTTCTTGCGGCAATATGACTCGGAATATTGATGAAAAAACTTTTACAGGCTTATAACTTAAGTCCATTTCTTTCTTTCAGAAATCCACTAGATTTGGTCATTATTTGGTGCGGCCCCTTGGCGTGCAGCTATCGGAGAAGACTCCTCGCATGTCTTCCAATCATTCCAAATGAGCGAACTTGTCGGTTGTAGTAAACATGACGCCAGATCATGCAGATGGGACGCAGCTCCTAATAGTTTATTATGGCGCTGAAAGATCCAAACGGGCGGCTGTAATGCCGCGATAACAAAATTTCGATAACTAAGCGTAATGGTACAATGACTTTATTTTATTTAAACAATGCGTTATTTTAAAATTTATTATTAACGTTATTTACATTATTACCATTGATGACAATATTTTTATTCAACTGGTTTCGGAACAAAATCATTTAATTCCTCAGCGTGAAAATTTTTTTTACAGGTTTATAATATATAAAATAACATTCGACCTTTTCCACAGCTGACAGAAGTAGTAAAAAATTATCAATAAATGTATAAGTGTGTAGAATTTCGGCAGCGTTTGCGATCAGTGAAGAAAATTATGGAGCGGAACAAAGATTCTAGGCACTGATGTGACGCGGGCGGCTTGTAGTAGCTCGACACTAGGCGCCAAATTTAACTTAAGTCTTCTGACCAGCGAGCGATAAGCGGAGCGATTTTTTCATGTTAGTTTAGGTTCGAAAGCAAACATTCTAATGAGTTATAGTATAAAAAAAGTATTGTGTTATCTGTTTCCAAATGAACTTTATGAAACTCCATTGCGACGACGTGACGATTCATCTGGAAGCGACATGAGCTTCAAAATACAAAAATACATAAACTGAATCGCGGACATGTTGTCAAATTCTTGTTTTTTCATTGTTACTTCGCAGTATTATTACAAAGTTTCTTAATTGACTAAAAAATTAATATCGCGTGTAAGTTGGGAAATGTTAGAATCATTATCCAATTTATTCATTTCTATAAAAAAACATTTTAATTGTCAGACGATTAAAGTATTTAATATTTGATTAGTACAAAATATTTAAGTCACGCTCTGATTTGACGGAGCTAAAACTCTTTTAATTGTTATATAACAACTGTTATTTTATTGAATTATATTGATTCTAGATCTAAATTTTACTTATGCCCGGTTGCTTGATAGGCGAAGAATAAAAAATCTTTGCTCTAAACGAACTTTTACTTTAATCCAACTTGAAACAACCGGCCCTTAATCTTACATTATATTGTATTTTTAATCATCAATGTTTTACTATTGTATTGTACCTATACACTTTATTTTTCTAATGTATATTTTTCATTTTCCATTATATTTATTATATTGGCTCTAAAGCCAATATAATTAATAACTAGTTAAATTTTACGAATAGCCCATTACTTGATAAATTAGCCATTTTGGTGATTTTTTTAACTTTTCAATTTCCCCCACCATAACTGTTGCCACGCCCCCGTCCAAAATTTTTTTTTTACTAAAATAAATAATGGATAGTTAGTATGCGTCCATCCTGACGAAGATTCAGTCGTATTGAAACAGAAAGATGTAAAATCAGGTACTCTAAGTGTTTAACACAAAGTTTTTAATTATTTACAATTAACAGTTATGTCCAACCACCAAGTTAACGCTATAAACATCAAAAATAATTCTTGATTATATATTAAAGAAAATACATTATTATTGTGAAGTTGCAATTTGGCCTCGAAACAAATTGTTTTCTTGTTATTAATCTATACCTATAGAACTCAATGCCTGTCTGTTCTGTATACAAATCTACACCGTTTGTCCGATTAGACCCGAATTATTCTTCACTTATTCTACAGATCCCCGCGGGTAACATAGGTGACATTTCCTTCCTCCCCCTTTACCTCTCGACCTCCTACTGATATATTTTCAATGCAAATCTGTACCGTTCGACCGATTGGACTCAGAATTTACAAACTTATTCTTTAGGACCCGGCAAGTAAGATAGGCGATATTTTATTCCTGGACATCCCATCCATCCCACCCTGGATTAAAATGAAACGTTGATTTTATTTAAGACTGTGCAAAACAATGGAACCTTTTTGTCCCCCACTAACTTATTTTTAACTAAATCCTTGTCCAGAGCTACGCCGTGTACGAACAGCCACTATAAAATTACATTTATTTTATATACATGACGAAAAAATACTTAAAAACAAATGATTTTATTCGACTTCTTGATTTTTTACGTACTTATAAATATCAAACGCTAATCAGGATAACTTCAAAATGTTTGTTTTAATTTTTTCAAATCGGTTATCTCTATTGTTTTGATATTGTTTAAGATGACATCTTGAATAAAATGCACGGGCACACGGTGTCCGCGGGTCAGCTCGTAACACCGTGAATCTACGAACTAAAAACTTTTTAAAAATATTGATTGTATTACTTGTATAAATCTACTTATATTATTTGATCAATTACACCTACATGTTTCGGAAAAACCTTTCCGTCGTCAGGGTGTTTTATACAAGTCAAAATATCAAAATGAATAATGTCTTTTGTTTTTTGTTTTTCTAATTTATTTGAAAAATTATTTTTAAATATTAATGCTGTAATTCTTGATTACTCACAATTATTTGAATTTTTTTAGAATTATCAATGTAGAAAATGACAATCTACAATGTTGCAGGACCAATTAAAAAAAAAACTTTTTACACTTTTACATTTCCAACACCACCAGCGCTTCGGAGCCAGCAGGCCGCAAATGCCCGCAGTATCTGGCGACGTGACTTCCTCTACATGATGCCGAGTATTTGTCACCCAACCCTGGCAGGGGAGTGATGGCGCTCAGACACTTGTGGAATCTGCCGTCTCCGCAGTTCTTCCCGATACTTGGAATCGCGGGTTGTTCGCTGGCAACGAGCATTAAGTATTCAAAATCGAGTGGGGAAGATTGCACCCTGGTTTCAGAGCGACGCGAGCACCAAAAGTGTCAATTTATCATGTTTGTCGGAAACATTTACCACCGTTGCATACAATGCGACAAATGTCCTTATTTCGCAGTTTTCTACCAGTCGAGAAATGATAACGCGGAACTCGCTCGACGCTTTTGAATATTTTTAGTATTTATTATACACACGTGCCCATTTTCATTGGTTCGCGGTGTCATATAAATCATGTTTTGTCCCCAATCAAGAAGCTTCACAATGCTGATAATATAATATGTAGTAACATTTAACTAAAATACGGACAAAAATTGTAAGGTTCTGCATGTTCACGTAAATAAATTATGAAAAACTTTTAACAGTGAACAAATTAATAGCAGACAATTTTTCAATTTACGACGCTTCTTTTACATGCTTTTTTAATTGAAGTAAAATAGAAAGATAAATTATACATTTCACATGAGTAATATTGAGAGAGTCCAAAATAAGTTTCTTAGATTTTATCAATTATAAGCTTAACATACATACCGTTAAGTAACGTTGATTACAATACTCTTAGATCTTTTAGCTTTCTCGATAAACTAGAGACTAGAAGAATAGTGACGGACTTTCTCTTATTACACAAATTAATTTTAAGTACTTATTTGCTTTCCACTTTATGTTATTGTTATTTTTATATGTTCTTTTTTTTTTCTTGATTACTTCTTGAGCAATAATTAAATTTTTATTTAAAGTATTCATTCTATAAATTTACACTTTTACCTCTTATTGTTTGTAAAAGCCCTGTAGTGTGTTAATAAATAAATAATATAAAAAATTTCCAAATCTCACGGATATGAAGCTATTTATATGGAAAGTAGTGGTGTGTGGAAATATTTATAGGATGGCCTAGGGCTTATGACCCATACGCGCTGGCTTAAGTGATCACTCTATATAATGTAACGTTCACAATTCCACCTCAAGAACATCCACACATTATAATTTTTTTGAAAAGTGTAGCTATATATACTTATGTTCCAAATCAGTTTCCTTCAAATATTCGAATGAACTATGCTTGAGACGTCTATAGTCTTTCACATGACATAGTATACATAGATTATCGCTTCTGGTGATACTGATTATATGTTTATTTAATATATTACAATAAAATATTGTGTATTTTGTTCTTAAATAATAAGAAAGAATTTTTTTTTCTTTTAATTGGCATTTGTTTCCATCCAACCAGTCCTAGGGCACGCCTATACACAAATGTAATTTGTGTATAGGCCATGATAAAACGATAAGATGATAATGATAAAACACATCGACATAATTTTTCGATGTATGTGGCACACGTGTGTATCGTTATGATTAAATTATTCTGTATGATCTATCATTCAAATATCATTATTCGCCTATACAATATGAAATTTAAAAAAAAGCGCAAAGCTGCAAGGACTGAAATACCAACGCTACATGAAATGTCAGAATACATGTGTAAACCTCAAGCAAACAAGGGACTACGGTCGTGTAGTCTTTCTTATCTTTACACGCTTCATATTAATTAGTCGATATGTACTACCTGAAAAAAACGTAACAATTCCGTAATTAAATATCTATATTCGTCAATAAGAGCGAAATGGCTTTGTGGCAACATTATTAATACCTATAATTAATGAGAGTATTATTTTTTTTTACCATTTTAATTTGTTGAAAATACCATCATGTTTCGAGGCCATAGAAATGGATCATATTTTGATATTTTTGATGTTTACAAATTTTACATACAAATTATATACAAATTATATTGCTACCAGTAAATTGATTATATAAATAACCAGGTGCTTTTACAAATAGTTATCTTTTAAATTTGTTTTCGTGTTAGTACTTAATTATTTATTCATTTCCCATATATTTATTTTTATATTGTTATTTTCTATATACAGATTATTGATTTTTAATTTTTAGTATAAATTGTATGTTATATACATTGGCCCCAAAACATGTCGGTATTCTCAAAAAAATAGTGGTGAAAACACAGAATATTCTCATTAATTTTATTATCTCTCTGTTTATATTACGTTGTTTTATGAAAACAACCTTACATAATTAATTGATTAGTATAGTTAGTATTTGAACCTTCATTGTGATCATAGGTCTAATATGCACAACACTGACTAAGTCATATTTCGTTAGTATACATTCCCAAATGTTTTGTTACTCTATCTACCTAAAAGAAAGTTTAATAATTAATAATTTATATTTATTTTAGTGTTCTTTATCCCGAAAAAATGGTTCCGGATTCTTGGAGACTTCGAAGAAACTTACCGATAAAAGAAAATACGTCTCCTTTGTTGCACATATTAAAAGAATTTATATTATTCTACCAGGCGCACATAAATCGATAAAGGTAGCTAGCTAGTTGGCCTGTCGTTACAGGTACCGCAGCGGCCCGCCACAGGCCATGACGTCACGTCGAGACCGCCCGCCACGTCTTACAAATCACAATAAAAACCCTCAAATAAACATGTTATCCCGATACCGGCAATTATGGGGTATTTATCTTCGGGCAAACAGCTTATTTAATTCCCGTACTAATTACGTTTAAATCGTCCCCGGGGCTATTATTGCAAGGAACTAACTAGACTGTTTCGGTTTTGTGTGATACAACTATTAGACTAATCACGGGTCATTGTGCAATCTTCTTCAGGTTTCAGTCAAATGGATAAAGTTTAAGAATTATTTATTTATTATTGTGAGAAATCCAGGCACCTGTTCGAGATGAGAAATTAATCAACTCTGAACAATTTGTGTTCAGGAAAATGTTATTTAAAAGGGATAAATACGAATATACATTACAATACATGTCATATACTTGGTGAAGAAATAAATTAGGTAGGTATACACATAAGTAGGTATATACTTTTTTATTGATTTAGAAAGACAATTTTTTCTTCTTAGATTTTTAGTTGTGTTTTATGGTACAGAATTGTTTATTCGATTTCTCCAATAATTTTCTTGTTAACAAACTTTAGTTTGTTTTTTCTATAGTTCTCATATAGCAACAATTTGTTTATTTAAAAATAATGTAAGCTATCGAATTACATGTTTGTAAAAGCCCTGAAGGACTTTAATAAATAAATAAATATTGTAATATACTAATTATATAATATATGGTGTATTCTGTAATATAATCTTACATCTACCTATCTACATTGCCAAAATCGACACGCCATTTAAAATTATTTTATAGGAAATATACCTTCAATTTACTGCCTACATATCCTATATGTCTATATACCTATCAGGTAAATTTGCAGCTGGCTTCTGGCTATGAATGATGCATTACAAATTTGTTAGAATATTTCTGATTGGGTAATTATTTGGTCAAATAAGGTTGCACTGTGATTGGCCGCTTTCTTTTTTCAAAAAATTATACATTAAAAATATTTTTACGCGGAAACTATCCGTGGCCATGCAACCAATATCATTAGTACCTGCACGGCTTAGCATCAGATTAATTCGTACTTACAATCGACCAGCCTAATTTCTAATGTCCGTCCATAACGTGCTGGAATTACAACACCAGTGAGGAGGGACCCACTACACACACACACACATACACAACTTCATATTCAAGGCCGTTTTGTAAGCTATAGCTCCCATAACGACAATGGTTCCCACCGCTTACGCAGGACCGTTCTAAGAGCAAAATTTTCCATATCGGTCTTACTCAATCGTGTCCAGGTTGACTTTTTTTTCAACTAACATGCAAGACCGTGCTTCTTCGCGTTTGTATGGCTTGTTAATATTAGTGATGCAACGAATACTACTTTCACGAATACGAATACCAAACCTACTATTCGGCGAATACGAATACAAATACGAATAATTTAACAAGGTAATAAATAACACACTACTTTTTACTAAGAGATTTAATAATGAAAATTTACCTCCGGCAAATTTTTGTTCAAAAAAACGATTTCTTTTGTCCGTTTGTACATTCCCAGCAGTCGAAAATAATTTTTCTGAGGCGACAGTAGACGGCTTTAATGAAAAATACTTCTTGGTCAGTTTTTTCAGCTTAGGGAAACATATATCTTAAAGCCGCTTCTTCTATCTTAAAAAAGAAAATCAATGAATCAGCAGAAGGTGAGATATTGGGTTGTTTTAGCTATTTTAGAGCGAGTCCCCGAACAAAACAAAACAAACTCGCCTCAATGGGCCGACTTTGTTTAAGGGACGAGTTCACTCACAAGTCATGTATACAAACCGACATCTTTATTCTTTATAACAAAAATAAACAAATAAAGTTATATTTAACTTTAACTTACCAGATCGAAATGTTTCCAAATATCACAGAATTAATTTGAAATTATTTTATAAGAGTTAATTCTTTTACACACAACGGAAATAAAATGGAACGAACAATAGGTATTACAAAACAAAAACTACATGAAATGAGTACCTAACCTTATTAGTAACCCAACGAAACTGCATAGATAAAAGAGCTTATGTTACGCTGTGAAACAAGTAACAATTGACAACTTGAGAATTCAACAATTCCATTCATTCAATTCTGGGGGAATCCCCGATAATAGAGTGCGTAGGTGTGTTCGAATGCACGGTGCACAGTCAAACCGTAATTTGCGTTGCGTTCAGTTATAAATAGTTTGTTTTTAATATTCGTGATGATATTCGGCGAATACGAATATTCAGTAAATATCTACTATCGGCGAATACAAATATTCGTATTTGTTGCATCACTAGTTAATATTATTATTTCCGCGCGACCTAAAATGCACAACAGTCAATTAATAGATATCCTGTATTCTTATTTTAAATGCTCTGCGCATTAAATATTACATATGGAAGCTTATATTTAAAAAAAGAACATTTGACAAATGGACGCGTCATCCAGGCCGAGCGAACGGACTCCGCACGCCGCGCGGTGCACTGATTTCCCCCGCGGCTGCCTCCCGCCGTACAGAGCGATACTTTGTATTTTCGGCAGAGCGTCTTCGGAGCGAGCGCTTCTCGTGATTCCGCCGCAAATAGCAATAAGTAATAAACTACTAAAGCCATGTATTCACTAGGCCATAGAGGACAAATTGTCTCTCAACATCACGCGCGGCGCAGAGTCTACGTGACGTTCCGCGACGTCGCGCACAACATAGCGGGGCATTTCTACGTGCCGCGGCAACATGACATTAATTTGGGGAAACGAAATTGTTCTCCATCTCATCGCGCTATACCAAAGCCGTAAAATTTTGTGGGACACTTCAAACCGTGAATATAAAAATAAAATGATGTGAGGGCCAACAGCGTTTCTTAATAATGTCTTGCTTGGCTATGGAAAGCCCGATTGTATGTAATAAATCGTCAAAATCAGTTGTTGTCATTCGAGTAAAATTGACAAAAGATCCGTCAGACATTCGAAGATCGCGCAGAATATCTATCCTTTTTTTTCTTTGCGGTAAATAATTTCGCACCCACCACCTTTTTCTCCTCTTACGTTTCGATAAACTCATTAAAATAAATAGATACGCAGCTGTCATCATAACCTCATCGGGCGACATTTCCGCGACAAGCGAAATGTGAGTCCCGGCGTGTACACGACAAATGACCGCGTCGTTGTCCCCGAAACATGAACGTAGATGTTGATGCGACATGCCGCGCGGAATGTTTCGCGATTTGTCCCCTAGTGAATACACGGCTTAAAGCTCTGCCTCGGCGCCCGCGAAGTCGCGCGGAACGGCCACCGCGAGCCTCGCCCGAACGTACCCACGCGTAAAACTTGGGTCATTAGTCATTTTTGTACGAGCGGCCGGGAAAAAATAAACAGGGAGGTGGGCAACTCTGGCCTCTCGGACGCTCGGGGCGAAAGCGAGCGGCAAATCGGCTGATTTATGGAGCGTGAGTTGCAATTTGCAACTCCCCCGGCGGGAGAAGGAAGCGGTCCCCCGTTGTCGTCGATTAAAATATGCTCTCGCTAATGAGACGTTCCGAAAATTACGCCGTGTTCCCGCGTCATTCTCCCGCCCGATCTCCCCCGCCATTGTTCTTAGCTGGAAACTTTCCGCGGCGGGAACCGGCGGTATTTACATGACGAGAAAATATTGCGTGAATACGTTAAAGAATAGTAGAAAAGTTTTTAAATAATGTTTGTTTTCAAGTGTGCTCCACCGCGGCGCTTTCCAGTATTTGTAACGCTCGTGTTTGCGTGACTCGGCCGTATGAAACGTCAACTTTCGTATAATAATAATTGATCCTATCAGTTAATGCGCTAAATGAAACATCGGTACAGACCATCCTACCAGAAATTAGTCATTTAAAATTAATTATTTTTGTGTTAGTAGTTAGTAATGTTTTGTTGAGATTTATATTCCTTCTAAAAATGTTACTCTTTCAAATTAATTGTCATATTTAGGTACACACACGTGTACCTGAATTTCGTAGCAGTGATTATGAACACCAGAGGTAGTTTATTCGAAGAGTAATCTAACTAGGTACCTTTTGTTGTTACAAATCTACATACCAGAATGTGGGAGGAAAGAGTCATAAAAATCAAAATAAATTACCCTTAAAAATAAAGTTTTCATTATAAATACTTTATAAAATATTATTAATAATCAATTAAATTTAACTACCAGCCCAGTCCTAAAAAATTTTCCAATAATTGCGAGTAATCAAGAACTTCAGCAATAATATTTAAAAATAAATTTTCAAATAATTTATAAAAACCAAAAACAAAGGACATTATTCATTTTGATATTTTGACATATATATAACGACGATGGAAAGGTATTTCCGAAACAGGTAGGTGTAATTAATCAAATAATATGAGTAGATTTATACAAATAATACAATCAATATTTTTTTAATGTCAATCTACAATGTTGCTGAATCAATTGAAAAAAAGTAAATATTTTAATTTGTAAAACTACTATATGACTTGACATGATAATACTTTATAAAAAAATGAAATCAATATTATCCAAATAAAACAGTTCAAATTTTAATTTTCACATAATGTAAAAATTTTATTTTATTTTTTATTTATAAATTTTAATAACAAAATACTATGATAAGCTAGATCCAGAAAACGTTTTGCCAGATGTTGGTCTGCAGGTACATCCATACAAAAAGACATACATTTTTTTAATAGAGATGCGAACACAGAATATGTTTCGCATCAATATTCTCACTATTTTCTAGTAAGCCAAAAGCCTGAGCTATGGAAATACGACTAACTTGCTGGTGTCCTAGAATGGGGTTCAAACCACCGACCACCAAATCACCAGGCGAGCGCCACGACCCCTAAACCAACAAGCTACTCACAATTTATAACATCTTAAAAAATAGCCCTTAAATCAATTAATCTGAATGCTAAAGAAACAGTAATAGAATATAAAAGTAACAGAATGTAAAAACATATTGTTAGATATTTATCTGCAGGTACCTACCTACATCCTTACATTTCATTAACTACTTAACACATACATAATTTATAACATCTTTATAAGTAACTCTTAAAGCATCTTAGTAAACTAAATTCTCAAAGAACAGTTACAGAATATAAATGTTTGTATATAAAAATTAAAAAGCACTTCCCCACTTTCCTCGTTTATAAGAATGACACATCGTTTAGAGAAATAATTAAATGAATTAAATTTCTTCCAAGCTTACCAAATTTACTGATTAATTTTAACGGCAGTTCGGCCAACCCTTTTTATTTTATCTCCCCCATCCCTCGCCCGAACCGCCAAGGTCAGAATACGTCGTTTCCACCCACCGGACAGTTTTTACAGTCCAGATTTACGACGTCCGACTTAACGACCTCAGCGAGTTGAAACCGCGGCGCAAGAATCTAAAACTAACCCCTGCACGCCGTCGCGGCTCCGCGCCTGCAGGGGTTGCTGCGACGCTCGTTCGACGTGCGACTCACTGTGCGGCCGCCATCAAGTCAGATTTATCTCGGCAACTTTATTATACGAGCGGGATAACCGCTACGATCGGATATTAAGTGAAAGTATGCAGCATGAAAGTGTCAAGTGGTGTAGCTTTGTCAGTTATTTATAACTATTTTCTATGAGTGTTGCTTAGTCGTAAACCGCGAATAAGAATAAACATTTGAAGGATCAAAAGTATGCGTATAAAAGTAGTAAATTTTGTATAAAAATTTTATACATATCTGCCATTAACCATGGAGAAAGATTGCAGCTGGTATGTAGAACCTTAAAAAACGGAATAATAGATTATAGGTCGACCACAATCGAAAGACCATTCCCCAGTTTTGCCCGGTAAGAAAAAAGCGGGGGAAAGTTCCCTGGCAAGCCCGTTTTACAAGCCTCAATATGATATTCCAAATAAATTTACTAGAAAAACTTATTTTGTGTTCATTTATTGCATATTTTTTGCGCACATTCTTTTAAATGCGGTCTAGCTTTAGTACTGAAAATTGATAAAGCAATAAATGCCAAACATAAACTTTTCGTAGTAAGTATACAAATTAGTACTATATGCCTTCGCAATACATTATATACTTCACTGAAGTCCTATCTGTGTAAAGTTCCTAGTTATATGGCAATGAACGCACTAAATGTCATGAGTATTTTGTAGTTTTAGTATTAAAATAGGTAACTCACGTGCGGTATAGTTGTTTTAAAAATATTTATAAAAAATTGTGTAAAATACCAATATTCACTTTTTTCTTTGTATCTTAAAATGAACATTCTGGCACACAGCGCGTTATTAATTTTCAGTATTCAGATATACACATCAATTATTTAAGACGATACACAAAAGCCATTATTTTTTTGAAATATAAAATTATGAACAATTCCTCGATTCAAATAAACGATGAATTCGCATCTTGTTGGCAACCAGTAATTTTATTGAGTGATATTTTATTTTTATATTTATATTTGATTCATCTAATTTGTGTAAATAAATTAACCAAATATTATTCGGCCACATTATGTGTCAAAATGGTAAACTAGTAAAATGTGTTTCCTTTTACCCTGGACACCTGTCACCCTGGACATAATTTTGGACACTAAAAGACCTGGAAGAGCGCCACAAAGGTGGAAGGTGCTAACCAGGAACGAGATTTCTAATTGTGTATTGCGAGCCGTGTCTCAGATCATCTTTCATGCATCCATGCATATGTCAGTGTTGTTAATACATTTTTGTACTGCAATTCTCGAGCGCTCAAAAAATAGAGTTTAATCATACCATTGTCACGTGTCGCGGCTGCAGGAGGAATTAATGAAAACGCTGGGATTAAATACAGGATTCATTGAATACCGATTAATTAATTAAACTTACGTACAAGGTCACTTATCGCAATAAAATGTAACGCTATTCCTTAAATTAAACTGTTTCGCAACTTTATCACTCGTAAAATAGACACTTTATATTCGCTTTCACACTTTATTCACTGTTCATTAAAATATTCCATCAATTTCCGCACTTATTAATTTCACTTCGGTTTATCTCGCTACGTAAGAACTTTCTAGAATCGCTGTTGAAATACCGCTCGCTTGGCACCACTGGCGACTCGCCGCTACCGCTGGCTTGGCCGGCTTGACCGGCTACCTTCGCTTGTATTATCGCTGTTAACGCGCACGGAAAACAACTCACACCTTACTCCCGTGTGTCGTATTTATATAGCTAATGCTGTTATCCAGACGTTTCCAGTGTTTACTAGCAAGTACTCGTAAATTCCAGATTTTCCTGGAGAGTTGCTCGAAAGTTGGAGGTGATTCCAGATCCTTCGGTAATATTGTTCCAACTTCAAACAACTGTCACTTTGACAGAAGTGCATGATTCATTTTTTTGCCTCGTTACACTATTATAATACGTATGATGAAACCAGCAGCGTGCTGTGAAACATGGCTTATACTTTACCGTATATTTTGAGAAAAAAATCGAAACACAACATAAATTTCATAATATTCCTAACAAAATTATTTGTCCGTATTCTGAAATAAGTAATATCGCTATTTCTGTATCTCGAAAAATATTGTATAACATTGTATTGCCGTCAATTTTGACGTCTTAAGTTTGACGGGTTTGAAATAAATGAATTCAATCGATTAGAAAGCTCATTATTCATAATTGTGGATAACTTAAAACGTCAAATTGGCGGCATTACAATGTTATGCATAAATGTCAAGATACAGAAATAGAAGTATTTCTTGGTTCAGAATGCGGCCGATTATCACATCATTCATATTTCAATGTATCATTTTTATATTATATATACTAATAATGAACGTAATTCGTGAATTCAATTGTCGTCCTTTTTTTTAAAAATATATATTTTTCAAAAAGAGAAATATGATTTTGTGGTAACATTATTCATATTAATATACATTTTTTTCACCGCCTAACAAATTAAAAATTCTATACATCGAATTTTGTTTTTTAATTTGTGACCATGCATTGTATCCTGACAAAGGGACTGTCGGCATTGAAACATGTTGATATTTTCAATATATAAGTGGTGAAAACAAAGTACATTTTTATTAATTATAGAAAATATTTCAATACGATGTATAATATACAGAAAATAAAATCTCTTACTTTATTATTACTGAGTTATCTCTTCTAAGCTTGTGCGTTCAATGTGCTACTATCTTTGATCTGTGTTCACTACTATAACAAGCAGCTATAAATAATCGCATTACACTGTTTCACTGAAATACATTTATTGGAATTATTATACAATACATTATTGGAATACGCCTCGCGCCTAGAGTACCTACCTAAAGATCGATGGATAACTTTGTCAAACACCGTGAAATCTATTTCCAATGGAAACCGCTCGTTTGTTTTGTGTACGCAAAATCAGGAATCAAAAAATATTATTGTCACGGGTCGTGACTGCGGGAGGCAAATTAAAACAATGGAAATTATTTTTGTTAATTGATTCAGCAACATTGTAAATTGACATTTTTAAAAAAATATATTGATTGTATTGTTTGTACCTATGTATCTACTATTTTATTTGATTAATTACACCTACATGTTTCGGAAAAACTTTTCCATCGTCAGGAAATTAATTATTACTTTATTATTATTATTAAATTAATTATCGATTAATTATATTTTTTAATAAATTCACAATGTCACTGGACAAGAATTTAATTTAATTCGTTCATTCACAATTTTCTTTAACTTGCAGTATTTCACACGTCTCAAATTAATCTGCGCATTGATAATACTGCGGTCGGTTTTATCGCTGGTTAAGTCGCGTCGGTTAAACGTCAAAACAATCATCCGCCTTTTATCCAAACACTTTTTTTAGAACCTTCGAGATTATTCTTACATGAATAGTAATTTCGAGAATGTCCCCGTCGATTTCAGATTATTCCAGACGCTTTCCTAGTATTTAATTATATTCTTTGATTTTTTAATCATTCACTAACAAAATACTTACGATAAGTAGGTGCCTACCTTTGTAATACTTTTTAAAAATATGAATACACTGGTCCATATACTCCTGTAACTGTCATCTCTATTGAAATTGGGATATTTGTATATTTCAATAGACTCCCTCACTAATCTGGGTATAAGGTGCGGTTCTGTTGATAAGATTTTTGCCTTGTCAAATCTGATGAAGGAACAGAGGTTCCCTTTGGATGCATGTTCGCAGATTGCCGATATATTGGAGTTGTTGTTTTTAATTGCTCCAATATGTTCCTTCAATCATGTAGCGATATTGCGTTTGGTTTGTCCTATGTAGAACGCTCCACAATCGCACGGCACTCTGTATACACCTGGAGACTCGAATGGTGTGTTATCTTTTACGCTACCTAACATACGTGAGATCGAACTATGGGAGCTGAAAACTGTTTTTATATTTAATTTCAACAACACCCGGCTGATTTTATCAGTAAAACCTCTGATGTAAGGTAAGTATGCTTTTTTTCTTGGAACATCGCATATGCGAGATCGTTTTCTTGATGTCCGTACGTTCGGAGAGTATCCATTAGCTATGATATTTTTCAAATACGACATTATTTTGTAGGTACGAGCAGTGATGAGATTTACTATATTATATTTGGTTTGAAAAGCAACTATTATAAAATTGTTGGTTTCGTTCACAGAATATATCGCTTTTATTATTTCCTCTGAAAAATACTAACAACTGATGCTATTTATTTTGGAAAGCCACTTCCGTGTTGCATATTTCCACTTTTTTAGTGCTATTTCTGTTTTATTCAACATTTAATTTTTCACTACTATATTTTATGACATCAATGAAATTCTGGCTGCACGAAAAGGAAAAGATTCATGCTCAAAACCTTTTAAATTTCAGACATGATATAAAGAGTAAGCAACACAGGCATATTTTTTTTAAATTACAGGTTACTTTATTTCACTCTCACAATTACCTACCCTCTACTTTGCAATGCAGTTATTTAACTGAATTAATGACTATTTTTGCACGTAAAATTATTGCGATATTTTTTTCAACATAAGGTTGCACTCACTTTTGTAATATAATAAAAAATTACTACAGCGGGTAGATTACCGATTGATATGTCCCTTTTTCTACCAACCCTGGCAACAATTTTTATAAAAAGGAAACTGGATATAAATCATGGGCTCATTTTGTAATGAAATGTATATATTTTATTGAAATAGGTGCGATGTCATGTTTGAAATGAAAGAATACATTAGAAATATATAAAACCAATATTCTGCATAATAAATTTTATAATCGCTTCTAAGTCACACTAATCGTCATTTCTAAGCTCTTGTAAAGGTATTGATACAGATGCTTCTTTTTGAGCAGGCTCATTAGCACGCTCAAAAATAGCATGCTCTTACAACTGTACACACTTGCTCGTTATTAGCATGCTAATTATAATCATGCTCATGAATGAGCATGCTCAAAGCTAGCAATCAAACACGCATGCTTATTACTGGCATTCTCTTGTCATAGAATAGGTAAACACTCTTGTTCAAAATGGAAACTGGAAATTCAAGTGAACCAATAAATCAAAACAGTTTCCGAGTTTTTTTTTAAGTTTTTATAATTTTTATCGTAAGATTTGAACCATTCAACTCTTTTTAATAAAGTTTTATAAACAATGTTTCTTGCTATATTATTTTTATATGGTGGTGACCGAGTATTCCACAGACATTCGTGATTCCTGTAATAAGTTACGAAAAGTAATATTTTGTCATCTCCCCAACATGCCATATTTGTTTCATATGTCGCGGACTGAGAAGATCGCATTGATAATCAATACTAGCCGAATACTAGCGAATGAAATTAGCATGCTCATAAGCAAGACTATTCACACATGCTAAAAAGATACCCCTTCCGGAGGCGGTGGATTTTTGAGCGTGCTAGTAATGAGCATGCTCATTACTAGCAATGTGCGTACACACATGCTACTAAATAACAATGGCTCAAGAAGGTCAATACTGCGCATGCTCACGTTTCTCTAATGAGCGTGTGTATCAGTACCTAAACACGATGTTTTGTTGTCTATCAGGGCAGTCAACTTATCAATCGGTAATATCACATAGAAGATTCACACGCCATTTGTCGTAGCGTTTGAGTACTATAATAAAAAACACAAAAAGAACCACACATGATCGATTTTCGCACAGCGGTACGTGGCTTCAGAATAGTTTGGAAACGATTAGAAAAAACTGAATAATGCCCTAGTTAAATTTGTGTCCAGTGACTTTTTGAAAATAATTAGATTTATATACTATTATTAATATTTAAAGCATTAATGTGGTAAGATATTACAACAGAATGTTAGTTAACTTAGTAAAATTTAGTTTAAATTTTACGAAAGATTTGGTAACAACCACTTTAGACCCCACCCCATCTCACTCTCTCCCGGTAGATTCCTAAATGTTCAGTAGGCTAATCAGTGCATGTTTGTCTCTGATAAGATTAACACGCTTGTGATCAATATTGGTGAAAGTTTAACAATACTATGGTTGGGGTGTATAGTGTTGTGAATATAATAGTGTACTGTTGGTCCTGACGAAGAAACGGGTACGTCTCGAAACCGGTAGACCCTAAATCTGGTAGTGGTTTTTACTAAGTTAACTAACATTCTGTTAGACTTATATACGTTCAAGCGCTTCATTTTCTTCCTACCGCCGTGATCCGTGACAATACACATGTATTATAAATAAAATTTGACGAATCGAATATAAAGTAGAAAGCTTGAAAATTCGATATTTTACGAAAAATTACATAACACGCAAGTCTGAAATTTTTCGTAATCATAAACGGTCGAATTACGAAGAACCGGATTCGTCTCCCGGTGGCAACCAAATATTGTTTCGATGGATAAATTTTTTAAATATATTTTTTTCTATTTGGGTCTCCTAATTTGTTGTGAATATATAAACAGTCATCAAACAACGTGAGACGTTCTCCAAATAAGATGCAAAATTATTTTCCGCTTTTTTCCCTCAACCGTGGAAATTTATTGATTCATTTATTAAAATAGAACTGTTAGGTTCTTTTTTAATTTGCAAAGTTAAACCGACGCAGTTGCGTGTTTGATAACCGTTATTGTAAAGGGTTTAATTCACATGCCGGTACACCGCGGTATCTGATTATGTTAATTTTATATTTAAATACGCTGAATGGGCGGCAGATTATGCCGGACCTGCTCAATACGGAGTCACTCTCCCGTAATACTGTGTTTTCATAAGAACAACATCGCAAAGTTTGCCAAATTTGAACGAGGGAACGTTTAATTAATTTTCATCGAGGGAAATTTGCCAATAATTTTATTACTTCAAAGATGAAAAGTTTTTTAGTGCATGAATCTATAACCGCTTGTATAAGAGAATACCAGATTTTAAAGTGTTTTAAATTATTTATTCAGGATGTCAAATAAATAAAAGAGATACCAATTTTGAGATGACATGTACCTTGTAATATAGATTTGTAAGCAACCTAACATTTCACGATCACATAGAGACGATCAGTGGTGATGCTTTGAGAATGTTAGGATTTGTTCTGCGTACTGCCAGGGTTTTCGAGAATACCCGCGTACTCAGAACTCTTTACAACTCCTTGGTGCGGAGTAGACTCGAGAGTGGCTCGATGATCTGGGGGCCACATGAGGGCAAGTACTCTCTTATGGTGGAGAAAGTCCAAAAGAAGTTTCTGAGATATCTCTACATGAGAGAGTACGGGCATTATCCTTGGCTTTACCCAACCGAGTTTCTCCAGGGTATGCTTGGCTACAATAGTTTAGAGACTAGAAGGAATGTGTATTTGATTACACATTTTTATCGATTGTTGCGCGGTATGATCGATAATCCTGAAATTATGCAGAGCATTGGTTTGTATGTTCCTGATAATTACACTAGACATCGTCAGCATAGATTGTTTCACATTCCAATATACAGGACCAACCTGCCGATGGTTATGCCTGTTGGAAGAGCCACAGCTATGCTGAACAAAATTGCTTTGGGTATTGATATATTCCATGTGTCTGAGGGGGTTTTCCGAAGCGGGATTCTCCTACACCTTTGACCAGATTTTATGTTATTTTTAATTTATTAAATACTTTCATTTTTGATATATACTTCCTAATATGTATGCCTTAAACATTTTGTTTGTCATGTACATATTATCGTGAAATAAATTGAATTGAATTGAATTGAATTGAATTCAAATCAGGGTTGTTGTTGTGTTGTTGTCCCGATGATGCAAAGATTTTTCTGAAACATGTTGGTGTAATTAATCAAATAAAAGAAGTAGATATATACCTACAAATAATTCAATATTTTTAAATTTGTATTAGTATTCATTATCTTCGGTTAATTAGCTCCGCAATTTCATTATATTTTGGTTTTGTTTTTTTAGAGCGATAAGAGCTTATTCAGCTAGTTACAATCAACGTACTTACAATCAATAAGCATTGTTCGCGTTGGACCAACACATCCGGTCTGCCCATTGAATCCCGCTGATGCTTCGTGCAAACACTGCTGGCTATAATTCCAGGTACGTAAATAAAAACGGATAAACACCCCGTCGTTAATTAACGCCTACTACAGGTGAATTGCCTCTCCCCTAGACCCTGTTCACACTGCGAACCAGAAAGAAAGAAATATAACGCGTTTTTCTTTTCATCGGCAATTTTTTTCGTTTACCATGTTCTACTGTTTTTTGAATGTATTTTTCTTCTTCTTCTTTTCCATACTCTTTATCCTAATCGGCTTTTAGGCCTATCGCGTGGACACTACTATTCTACCGCTTGCTGTTCTACGCCACTTCGTTTTCTGATGGTAAATCTTTCCTAGCAGTCTCTTGATTTATCTTTTCCACTTTCCAATTCTTTAGGCATTCCTTCGTTTTCAATGTGAAGTAAACTTAGTAATCCGAGTAAACTTAGTTTGAATTTTTATTTATTTAATGCAGCAGTGGCAAATGAAGGATTCATATTGTATTCATTGTAAAATATGTATTTTAATTTTTTTAAAAACATATATTAATGAGTTAAGGTTGTTATTACGGTCGTTAGACATATTTAACTGTAATTTCGAATATTTTATACGCACCGTATGTATTACCATACAACAAACAACAAAGTGCATACAATTTACGCCCTAGAACACGGCACCTTTAATCAGTCCGACCTCCACCTCCGCGGGTAAAGGTCGTCCTCCTGATGACGTTGGATAAGTATCCAACGAAATGTCGAGATTCGCTTCTCGGTAATACACACGGTGCGTATAAAATATCCGAAATTACAGTTAAATAAAAAACATATACCTATAGACGGTGTCGCCAACATGTCGTAACATAACTGACGTAATAGACAAATATGTTTACCTTTAAAAAAAATTCAATCCGACTTCGCCCGAGATTAGGATTCTAGTATATATTAATCAATATATATATATAAAAAGAAACCCGTGTTTCCCTATCCGCCAAGTTCTCTCCACAACCAGCCACAAGCACCTACCGGTGATTATGGTGGTGGATAGCCCTTGGTGTCACATCGAAAATATGCGAGTTTGGTGGGGATGGCTGTGCGTGGGTGGGAGTGGGTGTCGAAAATGTGCTTTCTAGCACATTGTTTTGTTTTGTTTCAAAATAGGCGCGCCGACTGTGTAGGTGAGTCCAGAAGGTTCCGGAAAAAACTTCTCTAGAATGTTTTGGAAGGAGAAAGTTCTAGAAAATTCCCAAAAGTTCGATAAGGTTCTAAACTGAGTGGCGGAATGTGTGGGTCTGTCTAGAAGGTTTCTGTACATTCGATAAATTTCTTGAAAGTTCTGGAAGGAAAATGTTCTAGAAGGTTCGCGAAAGTTCTATGACGATCCAAACAGTGTACTAAAAATCTACGCATGCGAAGCCGCGTGGGCACAGCTGGTTCTATATATATACTTACTTTCTGCCACTACGTTTTCGGCGAGAGTAGGCAAAGAGGATAGATTACAATTAATAATATAAAAGATAGATAACAATTAATAATATTATATTTATTTCATTTACATATTCTTATAAATGATCACACTACATTAATTAATTATTTGTATTAATTAAAATTTAAAATTAAATAGCATGTTCCCAAACAGTAATTGTATGCTGATTTAAGGAAACAGAAAATAAAGTAAAATAAGTGGGTACACATATTAAATATGAGCACATATATATATTAAGCCGTTATCTCCTCCCCAGCACAAGTTGCTTCAGCTGTTCATTGAATAGTTCTACACTATTTATTTCCTTTACGCAGTTGGGGATTCCGTTATAGATATCGATCGCAGTGTAAAGGAAACCATATCTCTCTATATTAGTCCGCGGTATATCACTTCTTATATAGTCTCTTGTTCTTGTGTGTTGTCTATGTAAGTCACTATTCTGTAAAGGATGATATTCGTTTTTAACAATTTATATAAGTCATCTTTATCTATTTCACATATATCAGATCTTGATTTTGTACAAGTCAGTGGTTCTGGTGTATCGATTTGGGTTTAAGATTATTTTAAGGGCTCTGTTTGATGTTCTTTGTATCATTCCCTGCGCCTGTGAATAATAATAATGCCATATAATATATGAAGGAGAATAAAAGCATTGTAGATATTTTTTTAAGTTCTTGTATTAAATAATTCAGCTCTTTTCATCACACCAACTATAGGCCCAAGTTTTTTAAAAGAACTCGAATATGATTCATCCACAGAAGTCTCTCATCTATTTCAAGCCCCAGATATTTCACACAATCATTCATACAACTTTTCATGTAAGCTAATACTTAACTAACTAACTTTTCATAGTAAGTCTTCCGCGGCCGCTTTCCCTCTCTGTTGCCACCAACACTTGCATCATTCATCTTTCTTACAATTTTTTTCTCATTTTCATATATCTAAATCAAGCCAACACAAATTATTTATTTACATCATTTTTCTTTGTGTGTTCTTTAAAATTCTACGCAAATAAACAATTAATTTTATTTCTAATTTTTTGATCAGTAGTAAATATAAAAATTAAGAGAAAGTATAATTTTTGCGTGTTTCAACCGATCAAACAACCCGTTTACGCAAAAATCTTTTTTTTTCTTAGTATCATAGTATAAGTAGACATCAAGACTCAATTTTAGAACATATATCGTAATATGTCACGGATTGTATTTCCTAAAACCGATATAGGTAATAACGGTGTGAGCTCAACTGACTTTTTTTGACTTCAAAAAAAGTTGAATTAATCTAGTATTGAAAAAATTGAAAATATTGGTTGAAGTAAAGAAACTTAGGAGACCTATATATTTGTTATATTTTTGGAAAATACAAAAATTATACATTATTTTACCGAATTCATGGAATCCAAACGATTTAAAATAGATGATTCCGAACAATTCAGAGTTTAGACGATTCTTAATAAAGCAACCAGTAATTGACTTTGATCGGGTTTCACTGTCGTAATTGAAAGTTTTCAATATATAAATGATACGTTGGGATTCAGGATATACTACCAACAGTCCTCGAAGACGACTTTATAATTACATTTTTTGTAGGTATATTAAACCAAAGTAAGTAAAAAATCTTATAATTATTTTAGTACAATTGAAAAGACCTCGTCTTTTTAAATCTTCTTTTTATGAGAAAAATATATTTTATTGTTTCCTTAAAAGTATTTTTTTTACGAAAATTATTTCACAATTTATAGAATTTATTTCTTTTCAATTGAAAAAATAGATGTCTCACTATAAAATTAAATAGTGGGTTAACATTTAACAATAATTTATAGCATCAATATGGTAGCAGTATCCCACGAATAAAAAGTTCCGGGTTCGAATCCTATCGGTAACTTTATTAAGTGATTTCTGAAGCTTTTTGATTTGTTCCTTTTGGTAGAACAAATTTTCTAAAAAGTAAAACAAATAGATCAACATTAGACGACAATTTATAACATCACTTTAGCATAATTGAGAGCAATCTTTCGGATTCTAATACCTGTCGTAACTACACTATTCCGATAAGTGATTTATTAATTTTGTTTTAATAATAAAGAAAATACGTTTTAATACTGTAACATGTTTAAAATTTGTGTATTTACATTAAAAACTAACAAAGAGAATTGATATATCGGATAAATTTAATTTAAAGTATGGCCATTTGCCAAAGACAAACAAGGATTGTAACATCTTCGTGTTTTCTAGGCGATCACTGGCCCCTGCGAGTTCCATCACTGCACGGGGTAGTGATTGCCTTTTACATTATTTATTATATTAAAGGGGTGTTTCTATGTATTGGACTGGAACAAACAGATAGTATGTAAATATTCACGATATGGATGAAACGGGAGAATAAGTCATCCGTAAACATAGAACCGTGATAAACATAATACACTAACTTTATTATGTATTTACTTTGCAGCGTACAGAACGAGTACACAAATGCTCTTATTTCAACGTCCTAATTAAAGATAAATACACTTAACATAATATTACAAGTTTATTTAAATGTATTATATGATGTATTATTACATATAGCGCCCCCAATAATGTATGGGCTCAGTTACAAAAAGCAATTTTTTGGGAAAGACCATAAAACAATACAGCCATGTATTATTTTTTTAACTTACATAATAGGCTCTAATATCTTGATTTTATCTGCTAAAGCGTATAATTTATTTAGTCTCTAGCAATTGTGTTACAATATGACTTGACTTTATTTTGAAAACACGGATTAAGAGAATAAAAAAAATTATAAATAATAATAGTCGAAAGATAGACCCCTCTTACACACTTTTTCTGTTTATTACTTTGGGCATTACTTGTATTTGGGCCTCTTTTATATTTACACTTAAGTTTTTTATATGAAGTATCCAAAAATATTGTTTTTTTATATTAATATACGTACTTGATTTCATTGTAAGATTGATTTAAGCCTATAATATAAGATTAATTATATTATTTCAGTTATCTGGAGTTATTGGCGCAACACTAACTAGCTGGAAGAAGCGGGGGCGAATGAAGAATGTGTGAAAGGGAGACATAATACAGTATTCCCTTATTTGACATTCGTTTTCTCTTCCTGTGAGAGTCGTAAAAAAAAGTAAAAATACTAAAATATTTAACTGTGCCCATACTTTATCAAAGGTGTGATATGTAGAATTATAAAAAACATATAAATGATGTTTGTTTTTGTTTTCGTTCTCACTCTAACTGAAAAGAAAAATGGTGAATGATTAAATGTATTCTACATTCATCCGTTCCATTACTCAATCCCTATTGTCCTACGGCATAATTGGATGGGGAGGATGTGTTAGATCTGTCATGTTCTGACAAAATCACAAAAATGCATCATTATGATCAAATTGGTAAGGTTTGATCACCCGAGTAAATTTCAATAGTGAGGTGATAATGAAGCAAATAACAATAGTGTTACCATGCTGATGCAGCCATTATAATGCATCTGTGCGCACTTTAGATAGGGGCTCAAAGGTCCGCACCCTACAATACGTTTGGTATCGATGTTTGTCCTAGGTCTAATAGAAACTAGATATAAGATATAAGGTAATAAAAATTCACAGCAAAGAATTTAATTATAAAATATCCATAATAGGTGTACCCATAAGTAATCAATTATACGCAATATTATAATCCGTGGTCTTGTGACTTGTGACAATTAAATTCATTTTTTTATTACTCTGTTGTAAAATGGCGGACAATCAACTAACTGAAGAATATTTACGTCATTGCACGCTGTTTCATTTTCTATCGGGTGTTAATGCAACGGTTGCAACAAAGAAAATTTATGATGTGTTGTATTGAAAGTACGTATTGAAAGTAAATAAGTGCCAACGTTGGTTTAGAAAATTTTCCGATGGTGATTTTAACTTGTCTGATAGCGATCGAAGTGGGCGCCCGGTAGTGTTTGATAATGACTCTAAAAACACCTAGAAGCATATTTCTTTTAAAAGTCTACCAACAAGATGGCAAAAGGTCCTAGATAACAATGGAGATTAAATCGATTAAAATAAAATTAAATGTAGTTTACTTCTTTTTTTGTTGTCACTTTAATAATTGATTACTTATGGGTACACCAATATATAAGGAAAAAACTTGTATTATGGATGTATATTGAGTACCCGCCTACTAATATGTCAAACCAGGGTTTAATTTTAATCAATTATATCACCTATTATTCTAGGTAATGATAATTGGATTTTATTTCATAGCATAAATATCTTGAGAATAGGAATTATTTGACATCACAAGGGACACTTAATTAAGGGTAATTAATGGTAAGGAAGCAACAATCTTTAGTCGTTTTAATCAAAAATGGGAGACACACATGGATGAAATAAGTTTGGTGGATATCTGCGGAAAGCCTAAGCCGAGGGAATTTCTCTTACACGTCCCGGATATCCTATAACAACTATACATAGGTTATTCTCAGTGGCATTGTACGACATAGGATTGACATGGAAGGACACAGAAAGGATAATAACGAATGCTAATAATGAAGGGAGTTTTTGACGAATATACGTTCCGAACTAAGAGAAGAAGAAAAACATATATATTTCAACGATTTAATGACTTATTTGATTGAAAATGTTGCTAAATTCTCACCTGTGTTTGAAATATCGAAGTGCGCATTGAAATGTAAGAGTTAAAATAAAATGACAGTTATAGGTAGGCTCTCATAAAGTTTGTTGGTTTGTCAATTTTGATGTATTATTGCAAAAATTTCGATTGTACGCGATCGAAAGTTATAATTCTGAGCTATTAGTAGCAATAATGTATCATATTTTTAACGATGATCAATTAAAACTGGAAGTTAGTATATTTAACGGCAACGCCAGAGCTTTTCTAAGCTCTCTGGGGTGGGGAAGGAAGGATGCCGGGAGGAAAGGTGCAGGGGATGAAAACTGAGCTTCCTGCTGACCCCAATATCGCAGCACAGTGAGAAGAGGCGGCTGCACATACATGCCACAGCACTGATACACTGTGTGAGCCGACAAATGTCTCGACAGAGGAATAATAAAATGTGGGTTTTTTTGCAAGGTCTCGCTATTTCTTCTACCACTGACTCACGGCTTCATTTTATGGCGTAGTGCTTAATGTTTAAATTGAAATTTTCTCCTTCTTTGTTCTTCATTTCTGTTAATATTCTAAAATACATACAAACACAGATAGTTAGACCTCATTTGGGAAGGACTATCGAATTTGTTTGTTTGTATATTTATGATAAAAAAACACATTTTTACATCTAATAATTAAAACAGATTAACATAGCAAAATAAACATAAATATTCCAAAAATATATCAACATAAATCAACATAAATAATCATAAATAGAAACACATTTTCACATCTGTCTGGCACAAAGTAAAGAAATTCAAAAAAGATAATAAACACGAAACATAATTAGATCGTACACTAAACTTATTTTGCACTTAACCTATGAAAAGTAGTGAGACATTTACTTGTTTCACGTTTGCTGGCAGTTCATTGAACAATTAAAGACCTTTATTGTACAAACTATTTTGTGTTCCTGCCAGTTTCGTTTTTGGAAGCCTTAAATTCCCCCTACTTCTCGTAGGATAAGTGTGGACCTCGAAATTGTTTTTCATATATTTATACATGTATATTGGAACTAATCGTTTTTTTATTTTATGTATCAAGACATTTTTCATTATTTGTTGCCTAATTGCCATTACCTTTATTTAGTTGCTTTACCATATCACTAATTTGTGTGTGTAAGCCGTGTGTATGACGCACATTGTTGTTTTGGTGTTTATATATATATATATATATATAGGGCTCGACTAGGCGTATTCATCTTCCACTTCTGCCGCTTCAATTTGTTTATCGATTTTGATTTTATGTGTTGGCTAAACAGTAAAACAGGATGGCAGCTGCCTGAGATGGATGTCACAATCAGTGCAGTTTATTGACCAGCGCATTGACGGGTGCATTCGGTGCATGATGGAAGGTATCACCATACAGTCATTGTTTTTCATATTTAGCTAACTCTGAAGTGACCAACCAACTGTCCGACCTCTATATATTGAAGCTTTATATAATAATATAAATATAAAACATACATTTAATTTCTGCTTTCCTCGTTAAATTCCATTTCTATTTCCTTAAATATTAAAATAGGAAACTGCAGAACATAGGATTATGTTCTATGTATGTCTGCTGTGCCCTTGTTAGGATGGGTTTTAATGTTTAAATGTTTTAATCAGATTACTACATTTTAATTATCAAACGCGAAGTAGACAATCTAAAAGATTTTCTCTCCCTATATACTTCTATCTCAAGAATGGCATAAATTTCGATACAATCGAGGTTTAAATTAATTTTCCAGCTTCCACTGTGTACTTTTCCCAAGACAAAGGTTTTTACTTGTTTCTATGGGTTCTATAGCAGTAAAGTAACTTCAAATAGTTTTAATTTAATTCCAAATACCATACTATTTAATTCTTCAAATGGAGCAACCAGACGTTTCTCAGCAAATTTACGTTTTGTTTAGTGGAGCCTACAAAATAACATTTTAATAATAATATTTCACCTTCAATAACATTTTTTCGTAAATTTAAAATTAATTCAGACCTCATTCAAAACATTTTGCGTCCATTTTGGGGGCAGTGACTTCGCAATTTTGTCGGAAATACATATTTTTTTCGAAATTTTACGAAAAAATTTTTCTCATCGTTTAATTACTTGGCATTAATACATCATTAATAACTCGTAAATTTTTCGTCATGACCAAAATGTTCGGGCCCAACACGAAACGTACGAAACGTGACAAGAAATAACGCAAAATTTGCGACACAGAGCGAGGATTAAAAATTTTTATGCTAATGTACGATTTGACTCGAAAACCTTTACAGGACCTGTAAAATCGTGTGTACAAGAGGAAGTATTTGTTTTCAAACCGCTTTGATATCCGGTGGCACGCGATATTTTATAAAGGAGTTGAATTTCTCCAACTGTAGTTCACCGGAAACGCCGGCAGAGTGCATTCCGGGGGGAATAGTGAAATAATACTTATTCAAAGGATAACCGAGTCCCTCCTTGAGGAATATAGTGGGTACTTATTTCAGAAGATACAGCATCCTTCGCGGTGGGATACAGAAGCCACGCGAGCCTCCTTTTTAGATGTAAAATGATAAACATTCATTTAACGTAACTTCTCGAAATTTAAATATTAATTAAAATGTTGCATACTTCAAAATGCATGAAGCTGGTTCGGATAATTTGATCAGTGTTAGAATTTTAGAATTGCGAACGAAAAAAGTAATGTCAATGTTTTTATTATTAATTTTCTTCATATTCTATACAGCAGTATTGCTGCATATTTAAAGCATATATTTATCTCCACTGCCCATAATGTACATTTATATGATATTAAAGGCCCGCTGGTTTATATTTATTACAGTCGCAATGTAGGACCCTTAGGAAAAAAATACAAGTATAGTTAAACCGCTACCTAGATATTTCACCCTCTTCCTGCTTGCATGCACTGTGACGGTTTGAGAGTTTTTTTTACTCAGGCCTTTCATAACAATGTTGTTGACATTTGACATTTTTTGATAGCAATACCTTATAATATTTTCTTAAACTATAGGCGTAGTTCTTTTTCCATCAAATTGACATATTGCGGGAACAATACTTTTATAATCTAAATAGGGTATACAACAAAATATATTGCTAGACATTCTCCCACTGCATGAAAAAGTTATCTTCTTCTTCTTCTTCTTCTTCATCAGCCTTCGTCTCTTCACTGCTGGATATAGGCCTCTTCCTTCTCTTTCCATCCTTCCTTGTTGTTTGCTAATTGTAGCCATTTCTTTCCCCCCACAGTGACTATATCGTCGGCCCATCTCTTTTGAGGTCTTCCGATGCCTCTTTTACTTATCTTTTAATATTTAATCTCTTAGGCTTACTCCAAGCATGGATCTCTCCATGGATCGTTGCGTGCATTTGAGCTTTTCTACACTTTTCTTTGTAAGAGCCACAGTCTCCAATCCATACGTCATCACTGGTAGTATGCGTGATTCAAAGGTTTTTTTTTTTAGGCTAATTGGGATATCTTTATTCCGAAGATATGTTTGAGTTAGCCAATAGCAGCCCAGCTCATTCCTATTCGTCTTGGCAATTCTGCTGTTTGGTTATCTTTGTTCATTTTTATCTTGTGTCCTAGGTATATATATTTCAATATTATTATCATTGATAGTGATGACTTAAAAAGTTATATTACAGCTAAATCGGAATACCTAGCAACGCCGGGCATGTGCCGCTAATATTAACGACTAACATTTTAAGAGACCTTTGAAGAACATAAAACAATATTTGCGAAACGACATAAATAAGGCTGATTTATGCGCTAAATTCTTGCGTACACAATCACAGTGACTTTTGTGTTTGTCACAATGTTTAGTTTAGTATAGTAGTCGTGAAATATCGTGACAAGCGGCGGAGTCCTTTATTGTGCGGGCCGGAGGCTGGGGCCGGGTCCTCGGGATGTCCTTTGTGCTGCCCCTCGGCGGCCCAGTGACCCGCTGTTTAGTGTACAGATTACCAGAGAAGGCGACCTTTTATCTGCCGACCGGCGCGGCGCGGGGCTGACGTCGGCGAGGAAGAGCCGACACATCCCGCGACGGGCGGGGGAAACACCCTCACCTCTGGACCTACCCCACACCGCGACACATACCCCGGCAGCAAATTCGAAACAAACCGTATTTTTCATTTTAACACTTAATCACAGCAGTATTCACTGAAAATACCTTGTGTTCATTTATTTGATTAACTATTCTTAAAATAGAGCGAGATAAATAAAACACTCAAAATAAATTAAAGTTTTATTTAATACCTGAAGACACTGAACACGAACTTAACTGGAGCAATATTAAACAATTTGGCAATTTAACAAATTTACTCATCTTCTATTTTATAACTATCTAACTAACTAACCATCACGCCGTTTCGCAGCAGTGGTAGGCAGAGAGGATTGAACGCCACACTCTTCTATCCTGGCACACCACTTTTGCTTCGTATTCATACATCTTCTCATACAAATTCTACGGTTGTTGCGGCTGTTAACAGAGCCATCCTCAAATACTTGTAATATCTGATCGTGCGCGGTCTTTCGCGGACGCCCTCTGTTCCTGTTGCCTTCAACACTCGCCTCATATATTTTCTTAGCCATCATTTCCTCGTGCATACGTTCCACATGACCAAACCATCTCAGCACTCCTTTCTTTATTCTATCTACCACACTTCAGTCAGCATTACATTCACTTCTTATTTGTTCATTCCTCACTCTATTGACCAAATATTTTCCACACAAACGTCTTAGTAACCGAATTTCCACCGTATTCAGTCTACTTTCATTCCTCTTTTGCCAATTCCAGGCATCACTTCCATACATCAGGGTTGGCACTAGAACGCCATTATATACCGCTAGTCTTGCTTCCTTTGACAGAATCTTGTTGGCCATAATTGCATTTAGAGCACCATTACTTTGTTTCCCGCAGTCACTCTCCTTTCGATATCTATTTTATAATTTTCCTATATATGTGATGTATTATTAAAAAAAAACATTATTTTTTAACCACTTTCTTCTTTTGTATCTACTGTTTATATATTGTATTTTCTTATGAGTTTTTGTATTTATATTGTTAATATTATTAAATTTTATGTCAAGTATTCTATGAATTTCGATAGCTTTGCTTATGATTTAAAAGCCTAGTCTGAGGCGTTATTTAATTAAATAATTGTAATTAATTAAATATTGATTAAACAAATAAATAAATATCACAATTCTAGACGTTTCTCAACACGCCGATTGAAAACTTCTCGAACGCCGGTATTCGTAAGTACTCTCGTCGGAACGTAGGTATTCTCGTAATTTATTTCGCTGGTTGTTATAACGTGCACCGGAGCACCGCTCGTTCACTTGTCGCTCGGCTTCTACAAAACTTCAAAACGAAGTAACTCCCGAAATGGCGCGGCCCGTTTTTATAAGAAACCTTTATTTCTCGAGTGTTCCGGGATATTCCTGTATATCATACCCCCTTTCAGTAACATGAAATAATCGATTATGTTTCGATTATCTTATTTCCGGCATCTGTGTCGTCAATATTATAGTACTGTCGCGCATCAAAATCTTTCCGTTAGCAAAAATGTCATTCCATAATGCTTTGACGTATGCTGAAGGCGAAGTCAGAAAGCTCTACGTGGTACAGTTTTTTGTAAAAATTGAGATTTTGATAACAAAAAATATATTGTGTTTTGTGGAAAATTTATTTTCGGAAGTATTATTTCAAAGGTATAAAAACCACATATCTCACCCAGAAAAAGATGTAAGGGCGTAAGTTTTTCGAGAAATTGTAGTGAAATAAATTGTTGCTTTTCTAGGCAGAAGTCAAATGCCCGCACGCATCGAGTGCATGGAGCGACAATGCACCGACTGGACTTATCTTTTGTTAAAATTCGATTAAGCTAAAAAAAATTATTCTGAATTTTTTTTTTATAAATACACATACGATTTTCAATAATTCGTTTTCTTTTTCTGAAAAATGGTGCCTGATGGAATTTTTCTGGCTTCGTATATTTGGAATCGGCACATTTGAAAACGATATAGAAATCAGGCAAAATTGAAAAGTGAAAAATATTTTTTTTTACAGAACAGCGTCAATCATTGATTTATAATCCATATAAACTCACACAACAGATATTTAAGAAGGTTTATTTCAAAATAAGATTTTTTTTTTTAATTGTTCGAATAATTTTTTTTCTTCTGAATGAAGGCTTAAACGTGCTTGAACTTTGTGGTGACATTATTATTAATATAAAATACAAATCACTTTGTTTTCACCACTTTACTAGATTATAC
Organism: Agrypnia vestita; assembly: GCA_016648135.1. Lineage (NCBI taxonomy): Eukaryota > Metazoa > Arthropoda > Insecta > Trichoptera > Phryganeidae > Agrypnia > Agrypnia vestita. The sequence continues at coordinate 137,699 of JADDOH010007788.1, read as the reverse complement.
AATCTACATGTTTCGGGAACAATGTTCTTTCTTCAGAATTGTCTGTGTACTAAAATAGAAAAAGATAAACTCAACAAGTATGTTACGATGAAGGCACGGTGAGGGGCGGGGGGGGGGAATGTCATCTCAAGGGGATGAAATCTTAAGTGGAAAAATATTCAAAAGTGGGTCGTGCACAAATTTAGTCTGGTTATTTATTATATTTGAAATAACATTAACACTTTTCCTAATTTCGAGTATTTTTTTTTTTTTTTTGTGAAATTACATTGAAGGTCTTCATTGTACTGAACATCATAGTTTTTTTTTTAAATTTAAACTTCTTTCCAAATAGCTGTCGCATTATATCTCTTGTTTTGTATTGTATCATGCTCGTGTTCATGGCATATTTTTCTATTAAATTCTGCCTAAGTTTTAAGTGAAGATTTTTAAAATTAATATCTTAACTTTGTAATTTGTGTTACATTGAACATTGTACTGATCCAATTATCCCTACTTCTTCTCAATATTAGTAACATTGATTGTAACGTTATTAAATTTTTTGCTTTCTTGAAAAATTATAGAGTAGACGAATAGTGACGGATGTTGTCTTTTTACACAAAATACTAAACTATCGACTGTCTTCATCTATTTAGAACGTGTCTGCTGCATGTCCCACCGCCAAACTAGAAGTTATGCAAATTTTGTTTTTACTACAAAATCTTCACAGAGGGGCAAACAGATACGAGTTGGTAGTTAGAAGTTTTTGCCACTAATCTTAATATCAAATATATTTTTTAAAATATTTTAAAAGACAACTAAACGAAAAAGATATATCTTCTCGGTAGCTACTAACATTTCGCTTATAGCTTTCATGGTCTCGGCGTCAATTGTTTGATAAGGTTTAAGAAGTGTTCTTGTGTAATACATAATAATTATACTTACACATAATTATTGCTTAATATTCTATTATAATAGGTATTCTAATACCTTATCTTTATTATATGTAAAAGCCTGAAAGATGTTAAATTAATAAAATGAATTAAGAATAATCTAATTTTTTAATCTTTATATTGTATTACAAACAACGGGTAAAGCCCAGTGAGGCTAGCATTATTAATACAATATCATAAAGTGAACGTGCATAGAATAAAATAAAATAATCTCGCTGTGAAGTTTTCGCCCAAACCAAACAGTTTTTGCACATTTTCATTTCGCCTTCCTCGGGAATTTACTAGAATTTTCAATAAACTAGATAAAATCGTTTAAACCTTTCTGTTGATAGGTTTTTAATAACATAAAAAAATAAGTATGAAATTATAGGTTATACAATATATTCCACAATTTATAAAACCATCTCTCGTAGTACACCTAGAGTGCCTGTATACACACATATAGACGCCATGATACATTGCCTTGTAAGACACTACAGGAGAGTAATGATGTAAGTATTTACTATAACGCTAAGAAGAAGAAAATGAATAAATAAATAGGTGATTTACATTGCAAATAATTGGAAATAGGCAAAAAGACATCAAGTATTGGGGTTGAGAAAGTCGTAGATTTGAACTGTAGTGCCAAGAGAAAGAAGATGAGGCGGATTTTTCTCTAATACACATTTTTTGAAAAGCATAGAACCTGGTGTGTCAGTTAAATGTTAGATTTTATCTACACGTACACGATTATAAAGCTGAATACCTATTAAGAATTAAATATAAGGAGTACGTGATATGTAATATATTGTATATTTTTAAACAGAAAACATTTTAACTGCATAAATTTTTCGACACGGCAATATATGTATTACGCTTTCAGTTTCAATAATTTTCGATATGAATAATTTAAATGAGTCAATGTTTAACATAGAGACAAATGCGTATTGAACTCAGTGTTTAATTAAAACTTTCCGTGAATGTTGCGAATGTTCTTTTTTCAATGAAACTTTGACAATAAATTAAGCCAAGCAATTCCCAGTTACGAGCTCGAACAATAAACGGTAACAGATACAAAATTGAAAAATATCCCGAACATTTTCGTACAACGGTCTTAACGCAATAACATCCCGACGCGGTGCCAGGGATGGCCAACCAATTAATATATTCACAAGATTCTTTTTTTATTTATGTTCTTTTAACTACATGCAATTAGGTATGTATTATTAAAACGTGTTTAGTTAATATTATTCATGTGTTTTTTTATTAATAATCACGTTAAAAAATCATTTTATGTGTGTACTAATTCAAAATTTTAAAGTAAAGATGAAAATGACATATTCGCTAGGATAGGTATTCAAGGTAGGTACTGTTCGGAGAAAATGAAATCTATTTGACTTAATGTTCTAATTCTTCAAAATTTTATTTATGTTAGTATACAACCACTAAAAATTACTTTTTTGGCTACTGGTTTCGAGACGTAACCTGTCTCTTCGTCAGGACAACCACTACACTAGCATGTAAATATTACTACACACCATTCCCATAGTATTATTTACACACCAACACCTTCACAAAATACTGTAATAACTGTAAAAATATAAACTAAAGGGTAACATGCACTAATTAAAATAACCTTACGGTGAATGTTAAAAATATTTTAAAAATGTTCTAAAAGGCGGATCTTTTATATAATATCCATAAAACTATTTGTAAATCAACATATTATATTGACAAAATATTGACCTTTTTGCAAGACTTCAACAGGATTATTAATGAAAATGTCACCAACTCCGCTTTCTACCTAACACTTAACTCTTATCACCAAATCTTTTCAGCTTCGAACAAATATACAGGCAGGCCAAATTTGAAGATAACAAATTGACCGTGAAGCGTTTAGTAATATCTATATGGATGCAAAAACTCTTACGGAGAAACGGGGAAAAGCCATGGGCATCAGGCTCAGAGCTTTATCTTATTTTGTTTAGCTTTATCTTTATGATTATCTTCAAACAGCCCACAGTGATGACAGAAATCATATCGTCATAATCTGGACAGAGAGTCCACGTTATCGGAAGCGAAATCTCATAGACTAGGCCTCCCAAGAACAAAATATGTGTATGTATACTGTGAAAAAAGATGCATATATAATATGATAGATTACATTACAGGTATCATACTCATGGTTCCTCCTTGAACCCGGATAGCTCACGGCATAAATTGTAGGGTGTTAAAGTAAAGGCAGCAATATCCAATAATAAATTTGATGTAGTCATTGAGGATTACTCATTTATAATGCACTGAGTTCGAGGTTTTATAGAAAACATAGCCTATACATTTATAGGAAACATGATTTCGGAAGGGATAAATACTTAGAATCTAGAATATTATTAATATAGAAGATATTGCTGTCTTTGCTTTTATATCCCACAATTGATGATTATCATAATGGTGAATCGAAATAATATTTTAAGTATATACGCGGTTTTGTTTTTTATTTTTATTTATATATCTTTATTAAGTTAATGATAATTGTTTGTCATTAGCCAATATTATAAACATTATATATATATATATATATATATATAGACTAGCTGGAAAGGTACACACCGTGCTGGTAGTCTTCCTTCCCGGTTTTGGAAGAGCTCTGCGAAGGTTTTGGTGCTTATTCAGGTCCCACGCACTACAAAAGTTGTCGTCAGCGAACGTCACTTTCGAAACAGAGTGACGCCTGGGCATAATCCAAGATGATGGTCCCGTTGCTCATACAATAAAAATGAGTATTTCATTTTAAAATTGAATGCCCTGATCACGAAATGAAAAATAATCCACACTTAAATGATAAGTATTAAATAAAATATTGCATTTTAAAATTTCCATAATTATACCATACATTTTGAATGTCAATTATTACTTTCAGAACCGTAGAAAAAGGCATACAAAAAAATCTCAAACCATAAATAATAATAAATATTACGAATTATAAATTTTGTTTTTCATGGCAGCACCAAATATTCATACGAACAGTAAAATATAGAAAAATAATTAAGAATCAATAAATTATTCGAAAATTTAAAAATATTATGAAAAAAATCACATTATATTAATAAAATCAAGGTAATTTAATGTAACAAAAATAACCGTAATCTAAATTAAACACACCAAAACTAATAACCTAACCCAACCAAACCTAACCTAACCAAACCTAACCTAACCTAACCTAACCAAACCTTAAAACAAAAGCATTCAAACCATAAAAATCAAGACTATTAATGAAATACAAAAAATATCTACCTTCAATATTCATCATATTTCTTTCGTCTATAAATATAAAATCATGTAAACTTATGTATGTAAACATTGTCTATGATTTACACATTTTCCTCAGATATTGCCTATGAAATGTCAAAATATACGGTACATTTTTCGGAACTTTAAAATGTAATATTTTATTTAATAATACTTATTATTTAAACATAAATTATCTTTCATTTTGTTATTAACACATTCAATAATATAGTGTAATACTCATTTTTATTATACATGCGATGGGACCATGATCTTGGATTTAGCCGACGTGTGTCCCAAGCACAGAAAAATTGAACCGAGAGAGCGGACTTTCCCACTGGTACGGATTTTGAATAGCTATCAAAATCCTAGCCCGTGATTGGTGCAAGCAAACATCTCAACCATCAACAACAGCGTGATTTTGGCGATCACGAAACGCTGTAAAATGAATACTGATTTAAGATGTAGATTGTTCCGCAATGAATATTCGTTCAAGTCGCGCTCCCCTGGATTTGGCGCGCGGGCCGAACCTATTTGCAGAGGAGATCCTTTTTCTTCCATATCCATAGAAATCAATCCGATAGATTGAACCCGATAGCGGCCGTAGCGCCGGCTGGATAAGTGATGGCCCGTCGCCCCCTCCAGGTTCGGGGGTCGCGTCTTCCCGGGGTGCATTTCATCTGGAGCCGCTCGTGAGCGATTCCGTGATGCAATTATCTCACAATTCCTAGCCGTTTTATGTGATTTCATCAGATTGAACTCTGAATTGGCTGCGCAGTGCTTGACATCTTTAAATTCGTCGCGTCATTGAATTCCAATTTCGTTTATTTAAAAAGTTTCTCGCTCTTTAACTAACTTCTATGGATGACGAAGATAAATAAATCTGCAATGTTTTTACTACCTTTCTTTTAACTCGTACGTCTGCTTGTCGGCTTGTCGACTTGTCTGCTTATCTGTCGAAAAAAATTTTGATCGATTCTTGGCCCTTTTCCCGTGATCCGATCGAGCTGAAATTGTGCGGGCAGACTCGTGGCGACGATGAAAATGATCTAACAAATTTTCGTTTAAAAAAATTTAATAACTATTGTATAATTTCGGATTTTTCGAAATTTTAATTTTTTTTTTTTCAAATTGGAAACCATACAAATGTTCTAGGAAATAAATAGAATAACCGATATGATTTTAAAAAACGTGAAACCATTAAATTATAAATATAGGTACACTCACTTAAAAAATATCAACATCCATACCTGGTTTAAATCAAAACACCAACGTTATATTCCGTTTGAAAAGTTTGATTACTACCAAAGGCGGATTGATGACGTCACGGAATATTTAAAATTTGAATTACTCGTCGGTGTTATATGTTCTTCACTACGAATTTCGCAAAATTTATGACAATTGTTTTTCAGATGACGGTACCCTTCGGTTTTTGGGAAGAAATCGAATAATAATTTATTTCTTTTAGATTTCTGCTTAGTTTTGAAGAATTCAACATTACTCAAATCTGATTCTGACTATTTTAAATCATTTGACGCTGGAAATTCATAAGGATATTGCTGATAATTTAATATATCAAAATCTTGATTAAATTGACTGACAAATGTTTTGAGAATTTAATCTTCAAAGCATGAAGTGTCTTGTCAAAGCTTAAAACATCTGATATTTTAGAAATATATTGAATTCCTGTAAATTTAGTGTTATGTTATATGTTTTAATTCGTCTTTAATTGTTGTTATACTTTACAAAGAAAGGGAGTATAATAAAAACTTGGTTTTTATGGGTTATTATTTTTTTGTTGATAAACCTATAAATGAAGTCACATATATATTCTAAAGTTGTAATTTTAAAAGTTTTTGATAATTTAAACAAATTTGAAAAATGAGTTATTGAAAGAAGAACTAAATTACCATTAATAGATGTCATAATTTAATACATTGAATAATATAAATATAATCGAAAATTTGGCGAGAAAATTAATACTTAACACACTGTAATGCATTTTCACGAAATTCTTGGTTCGAGCCTCGATTGTGCTCGTATATTATGGACGGATTTTGTTTCTATTTATTCTTCTAAATCGTTTATGTAATTTTTTTTACTGGTTGTTGTGTAGGTAGGTAGGTAGGCAACGAGAATGGAGTGCCATAGTCTTCTATCCTGACTCTACTCTCGCCTCACCTTAATTCATACATCTTCGCATGTATAACTTATTCCGAAATTAACTGCTTGATTTATAATAATTATTATAATAATAATAAAAAAATTATTCTTAGATATTTATTTGTCAATAAATAAAAGATTAAAATACATCCCCTATAAGATCCTACGGCAGTTTGTCAACAGATGCTATAACAATTGTGTCTGACAACTATTCACAATATATAATCCGACAAGGGTAGATTTTTTTGTTACTGCAATAAAGTTAAAATTACCCCCACTTTACATAAAACTCAGCTTAAATAATATCGCATTTATATAAAGTGACTCCGTCCTGAACCATGTTTTGGTAAATATGTTAGTTACTTTATTTAGTGAGGTTATACGTTGGCTGGCAGCATGTTAAAATTTATACTTTAATGTTCTTTGACCGTACTTATTTATATATTTCGGTGCCACCATTTCATGGCTGGGAATATTAATTAATTAATTAATTATTTTTAAAAAAAATAGAGATGTGAACACGGAATACGTGTCACATCAATATTCTTACTATTTATATATCATGACATGTTTTCTATTAAAACTTAGATAAAGGACAAGTCGCTTTACTAATAAAATAATGCATTTTACTTTTACTACTGAGATTTAGATTCTTGTATGTATTCATTTTATATTCTCTTATATTCCATAAAGAAAATCCGAAACACAGTATCAACACTCTTTTTACTCTCTTTATATTAACTCGTGTCGTCTGCTTGTCTTCTTGTCTTCTTGTCTGACAAAAAAACTTTGGATCCATTTAAAACCCCTTTCCCGTGATCCAATCAATCTGAAACTTTGCAAGCAGACTCGTGGCGACGATCAAGAAGATCTGTCAAATTTTCGTAAAAAAGAATTTTTGGATTTTTCAAATTTTGAATGGTTTTTCATACAACTTATCTAGTTGTATGAAAATATTTCAACGCGTCTGGTAGACGCGAAGCCTGATTATAGTATGATTTTGGATTTTTAGAAATTTTTTATTACTCCCTTTCGTAGCGACCGAAGCCCAACGCGTAGCTTAAGCGAAAAAAAATGTTTCAACTAGTAAATGAGAAAGGGAGTATAATAAAAACTTGGTTTTTATGGGTTACTTTTTTTTATTACGAATTCTCTTTCTTGTTAAAAACTATGCAATAATTAATTCAATGTTGACTTATTTTTGATAAATTAAATAAAAATTTGGAAGCATTATGGTTAATGATAAAATGATATCGAGAGCTGTAAAAGCCATGTTGACCAAGAACTTTCTAGGATACACTAACTAAGATACACATATTTCACGTCGCCGTCATACATACTTTTCGCTTTAAAAATAATATAAAAGGAAAATGTAAAAATTATAATATTTTTTATAAAATTATCAAAAAGTATTTATTAAGTTAGTAATTCGTCAATTTCGGAAAACTCCACATAATTTAGGTAAGAAGCAAAAATCAATGAATGCAGTATTTTTATTTGATATTCGAGTATATAACCTCTTCTTCTTTCTAGAATAACACAAAGTTTTGAAATATATTTTATTATTAGTGTTTGATTTATGCAATAATTTATAAAAATAGCCATACATCGGCCGTTTTAAGTATGTACATTTACTGATTTGAATTTAAGTATGTACATTACTAATTTGATTTTTAATATGTACATTACTAATTTGAACTGATTATTTAACAAACAAACAACTGACAATCGGCCCATTATGAAAATTATGTTTTAATAATAATATAACGGTGTATGATAATTTAATAATTGATCAAGTGTCTGCGAATGTTATTTGATTAAAATAAAATAATAGCTTTAAATGTTGTTTCTCTTTTCAGGTATGATGTGTACTTTTATAATTTTTAAATTTTAATGTGAAATATTATGTTCTTTTGCTTAATAAAATATATTCTCTTTTCAGAGCAACGCAAAACTATTATTTATTATTATTATTTACACAAACTAAAATATTTGGGAAACAACACTATAATACAATATTTAAAGCTATTATTTTATATTAATCAAATAACATTCATAATATGAATCTTCCTCAAGACAAACGCAGGCGAAATGAATTATTCAACAACGGAAGAAATAATAAGAAAGACATTTTATCATTTTCCATATATAACATTTTCCATGTATAACTTTTTAATATTTTGATCTATACTTCGATTTTAAAATATTATTTTTGATATCCTGACGAAGAAGCCATTGGCTTCGAAACTAGTTGAATTTTTTTCAATAAATAAGTAGTTTTAACAAAGTTAATTTATATCAATTATATCAATTACATTTTTTTTATTTGACGGATATAAGTATCACCAATTTCAACAACACCAAAATTTTTCCGACACGTATACGGAACTTAGTTCGACAGCATTTTGAGAAACGTTTTGTAAAATAATGAAGAAGTACTCCGTGCGCTTGAAATATAGAATATAGAATAACGATAAGCGTAACCTTTCGTGTAGGTACCTTCTCGCCTCGGCTCATGTTGCAAAATGTGCCGCATCATTTACCTGCAAAACACTTTCTTCCCTCGAATAACACGGAGCGATCCAATCCAATCATGTGTTTCCTACGGTGTAAAAATTTTCCCTCCCGGGCGGCCGCGGAGGGCGGCGCTGGCTCGACCCGCTTCCGGCGGCACCCCGGTGCCCAGGGCGCGACGCCCCCCGGATGCCTTTTGACCAATTTCAAAATCAAATCAACAACTGTGCAATATATAAATATTATTTACTATATTTTTTTAAGCCAATTGATTGAGTTTATAGATTCATCCAAACAGTTTCCACAACAATCGTTTTATCCGGCTGGGTGATAAATCAAAAACCAATTTATATTTTTTACCATAAACATCGAAAACAAAGTGATTTGTTTTTTTTAAATTTTTTTTTAAATTTTAACTTTGTCAAAATTTTTCAATAAACACAGTACTGGATTTTTATCCCAGGGGGCATTATTAATCAAGATATATTATAGATGTCTAATACATCTTGATTAATATTTAATGGGAAAGTATAGAAAGGGCTTACGACCTATCGTACGGCTGGCTTAAGTGACCACTTTACACAATGTAACGTTCACATTTCCACCCATGATATGTAATATGTAATAAATGTGAATAATAGTAGAATATTAATAATGATATATACTCTACGTAAAAATAAAAATATATATTATATAGTATTGATTTACCAAGTTTTATACCAAAACTCACTGGGGCTAGAATAACGTTTTATTTTTGCAGCCCTTAAATTAAGGAAACCGTTATTTTAATATGTATTTATATATATTTATATATTTATTTAGCCAGGTACTTATTGAAAAACATTAATCATTTCGAAATATTTTACAAAGCATTTGATAATGTATTTCAAATTTGAAACAAGAAATATCTATTCGAATTTATTAAAGGAAAATAAATTTTCTATGCCTGGAAAGAGAATCAATGGGGGAGTATTTTTATCAATTCTTGAAATATTGCTGAAATGCATAACTATTGAAAACTATTTTTTTACTCGATTTCACAAATTTTTATGAAGAACGAAAAAACTAACCCATAAAAACCAAGTTTTTATTATACTTTCTTTTCTTTGTAAATTAAGTTTACCATCATGTAAATAAATAATTGATTGACTGAGAATGAAACTTGTCTAGAAAAATATATATATCAAAAATCTCTAAAAATATCTCTTTATCTCCAGTTGAATTTTCTTTTCGTTTTATTTCCACACCCATTTTAAATTAATATTTTACATTGTATCATTTCAGTATTACTCAATTAAGCCTGGTATGGATGGTGATATTTTTTAATGAGTGTACCTGTATTTTTATTTTAATACTTTCACGTCTTTATAAATCATATCGGTTATTCTATTCATTTTCTAGAACATTTGTATGGTTTCCTGTTTGAAAAAAAAAACATTAAAATTTCGAAAAATTCAAAATTTTACTATAATTATTAAACGTTTTTAAGCGAAAATTTGTTAGATCATTTTCATCGTCGCTACGAGTCTGCCTGCAAAGTTTTAGCTCGATTGGATCACGGAAAAGGGGTTAAAAATCGATCCAAAAAAAAATCGACAGACAAGCCGACAAGTGGACGCTACGAGTTAAAAGAAAGGGAGTAAAAATCAATATTTGCGACCTTTCAAGTTTTGAAAAATGATTCCTAGAATATAAACAAACGAATAAAACAAAAGTGTCCAAGTCCTCTAATCCGTCACCCAGCACAGAAAATAAACTATTTTACTGGCTCAGCTGACTGGGAATGGAGGGCAGGGATTGAGGGCAAGAGTGATGTGGACGCAGAAGCGAATGCGAGTTTTATATTGTCGGAAGAATGACATCCATTGCCCACGCGAGGGGGGAGGCAATCCGTTTTCCCTTGTGTTTGGGAAACTTCCCCATTATGATCTCTGGCAACACAGACAGCCGTCTAGAAGCCGTACAATGGTCGAGAGGAGTATAAGACATATGGCGGGAAAGACCGGCGACGTCAACGCTCTCTGCTTATTTGTCTAAGCGTAATTTATCTATAAAGTTTGGCAAGACGTTAATAAAATTAGATTGTTCTGTTTGCATTTACGGAGTATTCTATTTTCCTAATGGAAGTTGATACCCGAAAGTTACTGGGGTGAAATAAAATTTGAGTTTGCTGATTTTATTCCGTCTCAGAAGTAATGTTGCGCCTTTGTGAGGGGATCGGTATGGGAAGTCGTAATGACTTCTCGTAATAATAATAGTAGTATAATAATTAATTTTTTAATAGACGGTGCTTTTCCGGTACAATTCCACTGAATATATGAAAGTTTTTTCAGTTCAGTTTCAGTGCCGACAAATCGGCGTTTATTAGCTAGATAACATATTTTTTTTTAATAACAGCTTGCATCAAACATGATAAATGGTTAGAATATGATAACAGAGTTTATGAGTAAGATAGCAATATGTACAATTTAAAATTTAGTTTTTTTGTGCAGGCCTTTATCATAACATACCTCGCTAGGTACATAAATTACCTGTTCTGAGGTAAGTAGCCATTCCATTCATTGGGACTCCGTTAAAATGTCTAATTGTATGGTTGTGTTATTAAAAAATAAGAATAAAGTAAAGTAAAGTAGTAAAGATATAAGAAATAAAGTAAATAAGAATAAAAGATAAGTAAAGTAAAAAGTTAATGATGGTACAATTTTACTTAAAATATCATTATTCTATAAATTACATTAGTCGTGGAATATAAAAACAAAGGCAGCAATATTCAAAATAAAATTGAATGCAATCATCAAAGATAACTAATTAATAATACACTAAAATCGAGATTTTAAAATAAATGTGATTTTTGATGTGATTGATACATAAAATCTAGAATCGATTACATTTTAAATTAGTATTCCTCGGTGACTGCAATCATTGCAATCAAAACATTTTTTGAAAAACAGCCTTTGCTTTTATACCCCAATTATAAGATTTGTGTACACTTTAGCGAACCTAATCTGATAATTTTATGACTCATATTCTTAATACCTCAAGTAATAGAAATTGCTGGTGGAAGATACCCTGATAAAACAAGAACACATGGTTGAATTGTAAAAGAGAATAGGTAGGTATTATTCTGAACGGCTGCAAATAAAACTATTGTCGCCAACATGATCGCTAACAAGCACCAGAAGAAGAAGACGGAAGTACAATTTTATTAAGTTACAAGCAACTCGTGAGTAACTTTCTTTAATTCTTTTAAAACTTAATAGGTTATTTTCTTTCTTGTGGTCTCCGCCACCATTTCCGTTGTATATTTATTTCATTTCTTAAATATAATATTTTCCAAGGCTTATACCTACTATTGGAAAATGCTCGTCATTTCCACATTTAATCACGCATATGTATGATATATATCCTTAAAGTACAAAGGGGATTATGAATACCGAAGCACTACTTGTTATGTTATATTCAGAATTTTTTATCGGACCTGGTGTAGTGTTTTTGTTTAGTGAATTGAATTGAATAAATTTTTATACATCAAAAAAATGTATCCTTATAGGTATATGAATTATAAATATTACTTGCAGAAACTTTCCCTTGGCCTCATTGATTGGTTAAATTAAAATATATAAATATATTCAGAACTGCCAAGTAATATAGTTTCATAGTTTAAGATATTAACCAATATCAACCAATATATTCAGAACTGCCAAGTAATATAGTTTCATAGTTTAAGATATTAACCAATATCAACCAATAATGATTGATTACCCGCAGATTGTTAGTCTGGTCGACTTATATGCACCATCGAAGTCATCGAGACACAGCACATTATTCTATTTTAGAGGAAATGTCAGAACTAATGCATTAGCAAACTCCGTAAACCCCAGATTACCTACACTCATTAGGGAATGAACGTGCGGAGGTGGTTGATATTGTTTCTGATAGTATAACTGTGTATAGGACTAAATTGAAACAGAGTTAAGGTTGTTATTACGGTCGTTAGACATATTTTACTGTGATTGGTTGCGGATATTTTATACGAACCATATGTTTTTCCGAAAAACGATTCTCGACGTTTCATCGAAATCATATTCAACGTCATCGGGAGGACAACCTGTACCCGCGGAGGCACAGGGCGGACTGATTAATGCATCCGGGGGCGTAAATTATACGCACTTTGTTGTGGAGGGTTCACTTATTCTACGATAGAGGGCGCCAGTGTGCAATATGTACTGGTTACGTCGGTGGACTTTTCTGCGACGTCTCTCAAAGGTTGAATCAAAGCCGTAAGGACAGGGCGCAAAATACTTGATAGTTTGTAACTGTCATCTCTATTGAAATTGGGATGTTTGTGTATTTCAATGGACTCCCTCACTAATCTGGGGATAAGGTGCGTTTCTGTTGATAAGATTTTTGTCTTATCAAATCTGATGAAGTGACAGAGATTCCCTTTGGATGCATGTTCGCAGATTGCCGATAAGATTGCCGTAAATAATTTCCGACGAATTGTTTAATTTTCACGGTCTCTAGGTAAACTAAGACATCTATAAAAAAGTTTTTTTACAGGAGGAGTTGTTTGAAGTTTGGCTTGCGCATTTGTACACTTTGACGTCACTTTTTTTTCTCTGAAAAAGGATTTTATTTATTTTTGAAATTCGTATAACGGAGAAAAGTATTTGTACAAAGAAATAAAGAACGCATTTTTGGTAGATGTCTGAGTTTACGTAGGGACTGTAAATTTGTTATTTAGTATTAAAAAATTTAGTAAAAGAAAATGATATACTATTTAAGTTAATCTTTTAGCCAAGTTGAATGTGTGAGGGAATTTATAAAAATAAATTAATTTTATATATACACATTTTACGATGTCCGCTATCTACTCATATATATGAAACAAAGCTAGTCCACAATATTTATTTATATATTCCTACCTAAATTATGATTTAAAAATGTTTTAGCATCAATAGTTTTAGAGATAAGCGCCATCAAACTTTGAATATTAACTCCTGCCAAAATTTTAACCATTTTTTTTTGCATAAGACAGTTTTACTTATAAGTAGTCACTTAAATCCATAATTGTTGATATAAGCATATTATTACATAAACCTTTTCGATATATTTACAAATATATATTCCAAAATATTTAAGTAATATCAACAATTTTTGCGTTTTTTTATATTGGCATCGCGTTAGCGATGCGATTACGCAACAATTGGTTTGGAGTATTCCTGTACTGTTAGAATTAGAAAAAAGAAAAAAACTGTAATTTAATTAATGACCCATTTGACTGATTATTAGGGAAATGGGTCTTTAATTAAATTATTCTTCCAGGCTTCAGTTCTTGGGGGCCAAAAAGATAAAATCTTAAACTAGCGTGCAACCTACTTCGCGCAAAATCTGACACTGTTCGTCCGTGAAGACTACAAATCTTTGTTCGAAAACCGATCTCCCATCCCAAAATAATTTATTTTTAAAACAGCAAACAAAAGCATATTTTGAACGACATCTTTTGGTTTAATTTTTTTCCGTGTATTCAATAATAATTTAATTCGATACCTATGAGTTTGAGGGTGATGGTTTTGTTTTGATATTTTTTGTGACATTTAGAAAAATATAATTTCATCTGAAGAACATCTGATTCCGAACTATTAAATAAAATAAAGTAAACTATTAAATAAAATAAAAGCTTCTTTCACATTATATTCAGTTTTGGTTTAGCCAGTGAACAGTATGGAGCTCGTGTACTTTTTAAAATATATATATGTAAATTGCGTTTATGTCATTTTACTTTACAAATTCGAGATTGATCGATGATGATGGTTTTGAAGCGCCGGATACGCTTAAGAATTGATCTATTGATGTTCACAGGGTCACAATGCCTTGCAATACTTAACTTACACTTCAACACACTTTCATCACATCAGCCCTGATGATGGACCCTGTAATGGGATCCGAAACGTCGGCCAGACAGGTCACATATACACTGCAGAATATCCCATAAAACTGTATACTGAAAATTTCGTGTAACGTCCGTTACTGTATAGTTTAAAAACTTTTTAATTTTCTTTCTTCCCTTTTTTCTTTTTTTTCCTTTTTATTCTTCTTATTTTTTTATAATAAATAAAAACTTATGCTTTAGGAACTGACATGTAAAAGTACCTTCATTTTACTTGACGGGTATCAATTAGTACATAATAAAAACTAGAATCCAAATATAACATTTTGTATTCTTCCGAACAGCAATTCGGCATAACGTTTACAAAAAAAGGTGACGTACAATAAAACAATCTTCATTATGGATGTTTTCGGAAAGTGACCAATTCGAAACAATTAATACTATTATGAACCGAGTAACTTTAATTCTATTAAAAATCATTTATTGATACTAAACATCGGTTGTCTTGGCTTATGTCACTGAATGTTCCCATTGAGAATTCACCGACAGCATAAGTTTTCACCTGTGTTTCAAGTTGTATAATTGTTAACAATTCGATTCTCACGATCAAATATTATCAATCAAAATTATTCGGTACATTTTGCGTCCACTTTTTTTTATAATGGTTGTTTATTCTATACTCCCTGTTCAAAATACACATAGTATTAACGATTTTTGCATAGATAATTTTAATATTTAAGTATCCAGACACCTTACGACTCCTCCGGTGACTTGTTGACGGGAAAAAGAAGAAATGCGACCTCGACACTTTTCGGCTCATGGAAGCCTCCTGTAAAGGCCTACCGGGAATGTACACTTCCATAGAGAGAACTTTCGCTTTATAACATAACCGTAAAAATTGCCAACGGATCCACGATGGGGCAATATAGAGAACCCCGGAGAGCAATCCGTAATGGCGAGGTTCAAGCATGAATTGAAGACCCCATGGTAAAAAGTTGTTAACTAGCATTTTTGTCAAAAATGAGTTAATAAGCCCTCTAAACTAAATAATGTACGCTCTTTCCATTGGAAATAAGTTCGGAACTTAAAAATAATTAGAATATGTTCAAATCATAGGGATGAACATGTTAACTACACTTTTTCTAAAAATCAAATCAGTTACTAATGGGAAGAACATGTTTTCTTCAATAATAGCATGTTCATGCCATCATTCTGAAATTAACACGCCTTTTAATTTGATTGAAATATTTATGGTTAATATTAATTTTACTCTCACAGTACTGTAATATATTTGTTTTTATTTGAAGACTATTATAATATGTACTTATATATTATTTTTCAATAATTTTAAATGGTACATACCATGTTTTGTATTATTAATTAACATGCCGGGAATTTTGTTATTTTGGATAATGGATGGTAAAAACGGATAGCATTCGGAGGGTTGTTTGATATTCGTGTTTTACCAATTTTAAAAAGGTGTTTTTCTATTAAAAATGAGTTCCAGAGGCGAAAAAATGGTTGTTAACTACATTTTTTAGAGAAATTAGTATATGTTTATTTTAAATACTTTTTTGATATTTTAGTAACATAAATCAATAAAAATTAATCTTGAATTAGCATAAAACATATTTTTCAAAGGCGAAATGCAAATGTCTAATTATCTCAAAATGACTTGAATGTTAATTAACAACTTCTTGCCATGGGGTCTCCAATTGTTCATTTCTCCACAGACCTCTGATTGCTAAAAGCTGTTCCGAGTGGAGCTGGTCAGTTCACATCTCCTGCACGTCGCTCACCATCAGGGCCGCCATCCTGAAGGCTCCACCTGGCACCAGTTATCTCATGACGGGCGTGGCGTGCAGCGCTAATTGAAACCGACCTTACTCCCGGGATCCCGTCCGACCCACTTTCTGAACTCCTTAATAAGACGTTTTTTGATGAACTGTTTAGACAAGGAGATGAAGGGATTAATTTGATTGCGTCATGATTTCAAATTAAGTTTTCTGGGAGAACAAACGGAATTAATTTACGGAGATTATTATGTTTCTGATACTAGAATTACTGTCATGCATTCATTTATGTTTATGTGAAAATATCACATAATTTATACCTTATCATCCATTAAAATATATTTAATTATATCTAGGTAGATTCTCTTAATGAACTTTATAAATATATTCAGTGAATAATAATTATATTTACAACCACTTTTACAGAAATTATTTTTGCGTTGTCCACATATACTTAGATGTCTCGTGTGTGTGAAAACGCTTTAATTTTATCATATAATTAATTATTCTGTGTTACTAAAGCCTTTTTCTTTAAATCAGTAAATTAACTAAATATGAAAAAATAAGCTTTACTGTTTGCTGCGATGGAATAAGGTTATTTCATTTTTTTTTATTGAAAATTTTGGTTTATAAAATACGTGTATGAAAAAGATTTTTTTATTATGTATATGAAAATAACGAATTTAAACTCCCGCCAAAACGCTTATTTTCTTCAAGAGAGTTTACGCATGACTTTTTATGTCATTTGACGTAAAACACGTAGCAGCAAATTCTCGTATTTAGACTACGTTCGTTTTTTTTACAAAATAAGCCGGCTTTTTTGTATAGTGTGTCCATTACGTTAGGGAATAAGTTTTGTAGATATTATAATATGGTATCCAAACGTAGAAATTCATTCCTGAAAAATGTATCTAACATTAAAGCATCAATTTTCCTTAAGTTATCGGATTTTACTTGTGAAAATCCATTCTCTATTATTTTAAATGTGTTCTTAGATAGATATTTTATTAAAATAGGTTACAAACACGGTAAAATCTGTATAAAAACCATGCAAATACTACTATAAACAAAGCGAAGATGAACGGTTACCATAGAAACGAAGCAAATTACAGTGATCACGTTTATTTATCTATAATTCTTGCTAAACAACGTCACGGCCAATCACGTCGAGTTTTAATGGAATCTTTTTTTTAAAGATTTTTATTATAAAAAATTATGAATGAAAACATTATCCCACACTATCCATACTGAGTTACAAAATATAATTTATTTTTCTGAATCTATTTCATATATTTTAATTGATATCTGTAAAATGTGAAATTGCCCTATTGGCAGCAGATCTTATTTATGTTGCCATCATGCAACATTTAATTTATTTTTTCCGTGCAACATTGACGGATATAGGAAAATCATTATCCGATATATAAACATGTATCTTTTACATTCAATACAAATCAAAAATTCTTAACTCCGTTAACATGGGTCCTAGAGAAAAATGTTAAAAAGCACGCTTACACGCATAGACAGAACACATCTCACGCTTGCGTCAACTGCTAGAAGAATGTTTTGCATTATAATTTAGTTTTTATCAATATATTTTTCTTTAGTATGAACCTTTTTAACTGTAATATGTATGCCTATGACGTGTCAATATAAAATGGACATAAAAATAACCACACGAAGCATACATCAGGTACGGTCCCCGTGGAGGCAGTTAGGCCTGAAGATAAGGCTGTTGGTCCATGCGTGAAGGTAAACACCCTCTATAAACCATGTTCACGACCATATAAAAGAATTGACAGGGTATTCATAAATTTTCTGACTCGTTATAAAATACCGTAATCACCATATGCATAAAGTAGCCACAAAAAATTTAACGCTTTCGAGGAAACTCCGCAAGTACGTAATTTGTATAGAATTATTATATATATTAACCTTTAATGCTTTATCAGTATGTCAAAATGACATTTATTATATAAAATACTAGCTGTATTTCCTAAAGAACACCTATGTATTTTAATTATTTATAGCCGACACCCATGAAATAGTAATAACGACTTTTATCAAACAATTGAACATTTTTTTATATTTCCCCTGCCGGTAGTTAAATGTACTATTCTAAGCCCTGTAGATTGGGCGGAACACGAAATGGTTCGCATCTTTGTTAAGTTCTATATGTACTGTATTTTTGATGGGTAATGCAGGCTCGGCGATAGCAACATCGCTATCGGTTCAAGCAACATCTCCGGCCGTTTAATTTCGTTTTTTTAGCTAATTTTGAATTCGAACGAAATTACGGACGTTACACGAAGTTACGGGAACAGACGGACAACGAAATTATTATCTTTGATTATTTTAGTACTTAAAACATTTTTAAAAAAATTTCGAAAAAATATAGCCGTTACTGAAACCTTTTATTGCTAATACAATGCTTTAACCGAATCTTTTATCCGAAAAATAGTACCTAATATTACAAAGACGTTACATAATTTAATTAATATCATGTTGATAAATCTATGCATAAAATAAAATATTTAAGAAAACAGGTTTATAATTATTTATATTAGATCTTGATCAAGACCATCATGTATTTGGTTCATCCCTATATTGATTGTGCGTAGGTTTACTGACGAGTATCCAAGATTTGGTTTTTGTTGGATCCATGGCTCTTTCACGTTCTGCAGATCTCTCTGGTCTCCCTCGCTGCATCCTTTCGATAAATGTCCACCCTTTTCTTTCATGGACGTCCCAGGGGACAAATTCTCTTTGGCGTCCCCTCATGGTCCTAGGGGAGTGCTCTGGAGTTGTCACGTCTGACCACATGTCCTGCCCATCTTAGCCTCCTTGACTTCAATCTTGATGAGATATTTGGTTGTTTGTTTTTTTGCGAATGTGCAATTTGTGATTACACTTACCTAATTTTACATTTATTAAATGAAATTGTTATTATTTTACCTGCTTATCGATGTCTTTGCACAATCATTTATTTTTTTTATTTTGAAAAATATGTACCTTTTTAAAATCTGCTATTTTACAGTCCTAGGTCTCTTAGTGTATTCATTGCCTACATCGAAATAATGTGTTACCTTTATACTTTCCATAGTTTATCCTGAGGTACTAGTATTCATATATTTCAATAAAAACTTCAAGCTAATTTGCATTTTTAGAGATGTCGAATAATTTTTATGATCCAACAAATTAGATTAATGAATTAATTAATATAAAAAAATATATATGAAAAAAAATATTTGTATTGAAAAAATATTTGGCTTCCAGGGGTATACGACACCATTGTAACCATTGTATTCTTCATCTTATGAGGTTAAGGTTGCAAGTATTGCATACGTAATCATTGGTATATATTTTATATTTGGTAGTTATATTTTGTATACAAGTAGGGTTGCCATATTATGTGTTTAAATCAGTATCTACTAAATTTTACAAAAAAATATGAAAAATAGATAAATATGAATAATGCGTGAAGGAATTTACTTACTTCAATTCTTTCTAACTTAACCATAAAATATCGCGTGAGAGCACGTAAGCATCAAATATTTTGGGGAATCCCTAAACATGCTTTTTGATTTCGAGTATAGACAAGGAGGGTTGCCATATGCGTCCAAATCAGAATCTACTAAATTTTGCTGAAAAAGCAAATAAATATTGCTGACGTAATTACCATCCAAACCCCCCCGTCCCCTATGCCATTAAAAATAAGCAAAGCTAAGACCCCGCACCCCCTTTGCTGCTTAAGTAATACTTTAATGGCCACTTTGCACAAATACCCAACTACTGAAAACAGGTCATAATTACTTTTTTAGTCATTAAACTGTATTTTTTATTGAAATTCATGTAATTTTTTAATATATATTCTTCTTAACTGTGCTATTGTTTTGGTAATCAATTTCTATCCATACACATGATTCTTTACATATATTCTTTTACTTTCACTATTGCTTCTTATTATATAATGTCTACTGTTTTTACTATCCACATTTTATGTTTATATCCTCAACTAATTGATTAATTTTATAGTTATGTAGTATTTTGTTTTATATTTATATTATTTTGTTCTCAGTATATTGTCAGCTGCTCATCTCGGCACAGATTCTTCCTAGTGAGATGAGCGGCTCTTTTTCCTATGAAATGTTTCAAGATGAAGATAAATAATAAAAAATCAAAAAACTAACCCATAAAAACCAAGTTTTTTTTAACTCGTTTTCTTTGTAAAATAAGTTTACTATCATGTAATTAAATAATTGATTGAGTAAAAATGAAACATGTCTAGAAAAATATCTATGTCGAAAATCTCTAAAAATATCTCTTTATCTCCATTTGAATTTCCTTTTCGTTTTATTTCCTCTTACATTCCTTTTGGCGAATGAAAATCTTAAGAACTACAGACGAGTTAAAACATATAACATAAAACTAAACTTACAGGAATTTATTACATTTCTAAAATGTCAGATGTTTTGAGTTTTGAAAATTAAATTCTAAAAACATTTGTCACTCAATATAATCAAGATTTTGATAGATTCGATTATCAGCAATATCGTACCTTATGAATTTCCAGGGTCAAATGATTTAAAATCGTCTGAATCAGATTTGAATAACGTAGCAGAAATGTAAAAGAAATAAATTACTATTTGAGTTCTTCCCAAAAAACCGATTTTTGCTGTCATCTGTGAACCAATTGTCATAAATTTTCAGAATTCGTAGTGAAGTACCTGTTATACCGATGGAGGAATTCAAATTTTAAATATTCCGTGACGTCATCAGGCCGCCGCAAACTTTTCTGTAATGATTCCAATTTGAAAAATCATTAAAATTTCTAAAAATCCAAAATTATAATATAATTATTTATTTTTTTAACGAAAATTTGATAGATCATTTTTGTCATCGCCATGAGTCTGCTTGCAAAGTTTCAGCTCGATTGGATCACGGGAAAAGGGTTGAAAATCGATCCAAAGTTTTTTCGTCAGACAAGCAGACGCCACAAGTTAAAAGAAAGGAAGTAAAAAAGTAACCCATAAAAACCAAGTTTTTACAATACTCCCTTTCCCATTTTCGGGTTTCGTGTCTAACGTTTGCGTCGGAATCTCGATACAACTTGTATGAAAAAACCATTAAAAATTTCAAAAAACAAAATTATACTTTAATTATTTTTTTTAACGAAAATTTGAAAGATCCTCTTGATCGTCGCCACGAGTCTACTTGCAAACTTTCAGCTCGATTGAATCACGGGAAAAGGGTTAAAAATCGATCCAAAGTTTTTTCGTCAGACAAGCAAACAAACAGGCGCCACGAGTTAATAATATAAAGGGAGTAAAAATATGTGTTTATTTCTCGTATGTAAAATAAAACACCATCATAACCGCGATTTTCTCGAACAAACGACGGCCGGCGGGGCGATCGATCCGCCGGGCATGATCGGCAGGACGCGCACGTGCCCCGTTCGTATTGAATGATTAATTCAACAGTCGGGGGTCTTCCTCGCGTTGTGGGCGGACCCGCCGGCCGCGCGCGAAGTACAGATTTATTTGACGAAGCACAAAGCGATTTCTTCCCCGACCGCAACGGCAGCATTTAGAAAATGGCGCCCGATTAATAATGCACCCGTTTGTTCATGAAATAAGAATGCATAAATCGGCCCCCGGCCCCCCGAAGCTGCCGGCCGATTTGTGTGAATAAATAATATTTATTTAGCCACGCGATCTGCCCACGGTACCTTTGCCATTTTGCCGGCGATATACACACACGGGTTAATATCAATAATTTAAAGACGTGCGGCCGCCGCGATGGGGAACCGACAGTCCGCCTATTTCGCGGTTTGCTAAATCTATACTTCTCGTGCGGTGAAACTATATTCTTATGCATATTTGAGTATACCTACATTTCCGCCGTGTGCTTTAAAATGCAATGTACGAGCGACTATACAGGGAGTACCGGAGCCAGCGGCAGAAACTTGGCAGGTAGTCCTGACTATGTTATAAGTCTAAAATGTTCAAGCAACGATGGCCTAATATCAATAGTTATGGAGATGTGCAATATCAAAGTTTGCATTTTTTTTTCAATATTTCGTACTTATTTTTTGCAAAAAGTTAAACTATCATTGCAGTAACTTATTTCGATTATGAAAAATTCATTCGCTTTAATAAAAGTCGAATAAAATGATGAAAACCTTGCAAAAATTGAAAGTTATTTTAACAACGTTTTTATCATTTTATTTAAGTTGTATTGAAGCAAATGAATTTTTCATAATCATTATAAGTTATTGTAATGCAAATTTTGATATTGCATATCTCCATAACTATTGATTTTAAGTCATGGTTGCTTGAACATTTTAGACTCATAACATACTTCTTGAATCTACCGACCAAGTTTCTGCTGCTAGCTCTAGTACCCTGTATAATATAGGTACTATTCTCAAATATTTGCATTTTACCAATCAATTTTCGTTCTACAAAAAAAAACCTTGTTATATTTTTAAAAAAACACATTATTTTTGTGAAGTTGCAATTTCAGAGCAAAGTTCTGTGAATTATTAAACAATTTTTTATTAATGAATTAGAAAAGGCATGCAGAGAAATCAAATTAACAAAAAAATATTTTAAGTGCGACCAGGATTTGAACCAACGGACCTCCATTTTATCCGGGGATGGAGCTTTATCTAACATCGCCACGTTTTCGTTTATTTGATTTTTCTGTATGTCTTTTCTAATCTATATAAATAAAAATATAAGTGTTCATTTGTTCAAAATCGATAATCTCTGAAAGTTCTTCATCCCCACAAACTTATTTTTATCCTCAACCCGAGCAACGCCGGGTACGAACAGCTATCAATATATAAAAATGTAAATATTCGTTGGTTCAAAATCTTAAATCTCCGAAAGTCCTTCACGGATTGACTTTGACACAGTGCTGTATTCGAATACACGAATTTTTTATATGCCTAATACATTTTTATATACCTACTATTATACAGATGTCACATCTGTGACAGGTAAAAAGATTTTTTTTTGAAAAGCAGCAATATTGAATACCCACAAGCATTGTAAAATAAAACATAATAGAAACGTGTGCTTTCTCTTTTCATTCTTTTCCATTTAACAAGACTGAGCCACAGCAACGCGTGGCCGGGTACAGCTAGTTGATTAATAAAAATTTGTTTAAAACGTTTTTGTTGGGTGACGAAAAAGTAACCAGAAAAACTTCGTATTAGTTATGATGATCAGTGATGACTGCATACTTTATTCAGCACCTACTTAAATAAATAATATGCACCTAGTACCTACATTTACCAGGTACAGTGCTAAGCAACCGTTTTAATTATCATTTTACTACTACTTACCTGCTTTATCGCCTACTAATCGATGTGGTCGAGGACGCGAGCTTTGTTCCAGGAGACCGACCACCAAGTTAGTTATATTTTAATAGCATAAGCGATTTACATATTTCATTAACTATTAACATCATTGCGACACTTAATCCGTTTATGTATTACGTATCTCTGTTTTTAGTTCATTTAAAAAATCTTTAAATATTTTAAATAGCATCTGCGGCAGTCAGTAGATACTTTGGAATAGGCTGTATAGTTTCAATTAAATAAATCAGAATTAAATTTATATTTCGTAATATTCATACCACTGTTATTCAGAATTTTAATATTTCATAAAATTCTATCAGCATATTCGATTTCGCTTTATCCAAAATTTTTATCTGTTTATATGGACGGAAACTTACAAGCGATATTTCACCCACTTCCCAATATCCAATCGAGTTGAAATTTTGCCCGCATGACAGCGAATCAATTATCAGTTTCACTAATTAATCAATCAATCCATCAAAATGAATTATTCAAAATTTGAAATGCGAAATTATTTAATGAGCTCGCCTAAAAAAGATAGCGCTGGTTTCGTATCGAAGTGATTTTAAACATGACAAAAGCGTGGGCGCTTTTCTTCCATCTAAGTATATATCTTTAGCCGCCACCTTATATTTGGAGAGTGAAAAAAAAAGATTTGACGAAATTTTACTTTTTACTTTTTAGTATGTACCTACGTATTTATTTAAATATAAGCGTGTTTTTTTTTTAAATAAATTTATTTTTTATTTTTTAACAAACAGACCGTCAACAGGTCATTAATAACCCTAACAGATAGTCCTAGAGCAACATTAATGTAAAAGTATGAATAATTTATTAACATTTGAATATGATATAATATAATAAATACACTTTATACACTATTTACGGTTAATTAGTAATTAAATGTGATATATTTAAGTAATTATTTATATTTAATGATTTTTTTTTAAAATTAATATATTAAACTCATATCTTAATGTATTATTTACACAGAGCTACTTAACAGTTATCAATATTTTTTTTTTTTTTTTTTTAGTTTTCACCACATTTTTATATTGAAAATACCAACATGTTTCAAGGCCTATGGCCCCTTCTTTTTTAAATTTATTTTAAAATATCATGTTTAATATTTAAAATATTATATTTATTATTGAAAATATTATTTATTCATTCATTAACGCCTAAATAGGCTTTTACATATGTAGGTATATAACAGTTATTTGCAAAAATAATATAAACAGAGAGAAAAACAAAAAAAAGAAAGTGTATATAATTTACATTATGGCGGAATGAAGCGCTCTCAATATCGCGCCCCTATACTGTGACAGGCCAGAACCAAACACGTCAGCTATGTTTGTATAATTGTTACCTAACCTGTGTATCCTATAATATTTTCAATAATATTTTCAAAAATAAAAAAAATATTATTTTAGTCTTTGTTTATATACAACCATAATATGTATTATTCTATTTACGAAATATTTTAACATAAATGAACTTAGATATGAGTAGATTTATCACTTACAAAGTTATAAAGAATATACCCATACATATATTTTTTTAAATTAAGCTGCTACCGGAACATAAACCCGAATCTTTTTATAGCCGATATAGGTTTTAATAAATTAATGTACAGCAACCTAATAATTTTCCATAAAATTTATTTTGTATATCGTGCTTATTTGTGAGATAATCCAGTAGTAAAATCAACCTCATAAATTTCAATGTTTCTCAAATTATTTAAATCGTGCAAATGGAATTATTAAAAAATCAACGCATTTATTTATGTTACGTTACGTTGCTTTATAACTTGTGTAAGTAAACGTATTGAACAGTGCGGAATGAAAAGAATCGTACAAAACGTATCAGACCTTTGTAAATATTTCTCAGTTTAATACACTACTATTGAGAATAAATCTTTACTGCAGGTAATAAATCCTTCACACATTCAGCCTTCTCACACAAGTATGGAAATTTGTATTGAACAAAGGTTTCTCCGTGTAATATTGCGGTATAAACCCCGCGAAAAGTATGCCTCGCTCCTTTTTGCAATCCAGAAGTACCCTGACGATAGTATTTCCCTATCGCTGAATGATAATTGCATGGAAATTCACCCCAGCTTGGCCGGCCGGCCATCGGCGGGCGGATGTCGAACTATCATCCATCGGGTTTATGGAAATTGCCAGCACATAATATTATACAGGAAATAAGGAAAAAATCCCTTACAAGGTGAACAGGAAAAGAAAACGCAAAAGCTTTGTATTAAATTTTTTGCCCGATCGTAAAGGTAACATTTGACCCGTTGCTAGAATAAAAATTTAAAAAATTACAAAGCGCGGAACGAGGACGCGTTGAAACGCCTGAAAAATGATAACAAAGTGCTGATCTCTAGCAAAAAGAAAAAAAATCAGAGAACAGTGATGAGTGGCGAAAAATTTGAATTTATACAAGTTATGCTACAGTATCGGAAGTTTCAAGGAAAGCGAAGTGCAGGAGAAAAGAGATCTCTCTGTAGAAGAACCTCAATGACTAGTACGATTGCGACCCATAGGCAACGCGTAGGATAGCTGCCTCTACGGGACAATGGTCCTTCGAAGAAGAAAACAAGTTTAATATTTGGGTGGATATAATATCTTAAATCATGTATTATTTTAATTTTTCATAAAATTTGTCATAAAAAGAGCATTTATTTTATTTTAACATTATATTCAGTTAATTTTTAACCTAATCAGCCAAAAACTAAAGACATAATTAAAAACATTTGCTCGATAATAATAAAAATAATAATAATCAGGGTTCGAGGATATAGATCCGCTGATATATATCATGATATATATCACGAAATATATCACGATATTTATGACTTGATTTTTATTTTCGATATATATCCAAAAGAACTAGATGGCGCTTGTTGTATTTTAAAAAGTGTTACGGTTGTTTTTTATTTTAAATTTTCTTATCGTTGTTTCATATCGTCCCTTTAGACAACGATATAATAAACTGTAGATACATTACAAGCGTGAAATCTTGGCAACTCAAAAGTAAGGTAATTGCCTTACTTGCATTCGTTATCGAACGTACCTTCGTTGTGATCATTCGCGACGCTACGCGGAAAAAGGAACAGAGTATCAAATTACCTGATTTTTCTGTCTATACGCAGAACGTTTGTGTGCCGTGATTTGTTGTCTCTTTCAATGCAAAATACGCTACACCGCTGGACCACACATGCAAGATAGTAAATATTATTTCATCTTCATCAGAACAACTACTCTATCAATAACTGAGTTTTTAATGTTTGTATTAATAGTGGCTGTTTTCTGGAGAATTTCTAATATATTGAGCCAGGTGAAAATATTAGAAAACACATCAATTAAAAAAAAAAAAAAATTAAAAAAAAAACTAAAAAAATTAATACAAACATTAAAAACTCCTTAGCGCCAAACAAATTGCCAATTACACCCACCATTAAAACAAACATTAGAAACCCATTAGCGCTGAACTAATTGCCAAACCCCCCAAAAACAGATAGAATTCTTAGAAGTAATGTAAACAAAGGACTACCACATTTTTCGAACTATATTTACTTGGCTCTGAGCTGTCGGCCTTAAACAACGTGTAAGAGCGACAGTCAGTGACAAGTCACCCCCCCTAAAGATGAATAGTGTGATCTGTTTGAAACGTCGGAAGTACAGTTGGTCCTGAGAAGGACAGTAAAAAATTCAGTAATGTTACTAACGCTATATATATCTAAACTTTTTGATATACAGGTATACCAGAGCTAGCAGCAGAAACTTGGCCGGTAAATTCCTAACTATGTTATGAGTCTAAAATGTTCAAGCAATAATGACCTAATGTCAATAGTTATGAAGATATGCAATATTAAAGTTTGCATTTTTCAATTTTTCTGACTTATTTTTTGCAAAAAGTTGAACTATCATTGCAGTAACTTATGTCGATTATGAAAAATTGATTCGCTTTATTACAAGTTGAATAAAATGATAAAACCCTTGCAAAAATTGAAAAGAGTTATTCTTTACAAGGTTTTTTTTATTTTATTTAAGTTGTATTGAAGCAAATGAATTTTTCATAATCAATATAAGTTACTCTAATGATAGTTCAACTTTTTGCAAAAAATAAGTCAGAAATATTGAAAAAAAAAATGCAAACTTTGATATTGCATATCTCCATAACTATTGATTTTAGGTCAAGGTTGCTTGAACATTTTAGACTCATAACATAGTGAGGAATCTACCGGCCAAGTTTCTGCTACTAGCTCCGGTTCACCCTGTATATCCGATATATATCAAAAGTTGGATATATATCCAAACTTTTTTAACAAATTTCACTTTAGAAATTTTTATACACGTTAGTATTTGCTGCATTTTTATACTTCTGCCAATCCAGCAGTACTCAATTTCTATGTCCCAGAGTATGTCCATCTAGGAACACACAATTTGAACAGAATATTCACTTCACAAATACACTGGAGTCCACATCCATTGCACGTCCAATGTCGTGATTGGGCGGTGTAATCCTCTTTATTGGTAGCTTCATTTCTTTGTCACGTCATCCTTCCTGAGGAATATAGGTTTTGTAAACAAATTTTTCAGCATTCTACATGATCGTTTCTTGCTGCCTCGAAATGAAGGCATTTTACTTCGTAAATATGTTCAAGAATTATACTTAACGTTTCTAAAATGCAGCTTTTTCCGTTTCCAACAGCCCAAGAATAAAAATATCGTTTTACTACGCAATACTTTAGACAATCTGTCGGGAATCAATTATGTGAAAATCATTATAATAATTTTCATTAAAAAACGTTAACTATTAATTTAAACTTTTATTTTTAAACAATTACGTTAAAACGACAGTGTTTTTAATTTAAAAAAGTGTTCAAAGTTTTTTTCTAAACACTCTTCATTCATAAAATATAATATAATTTTATGGAGAATATAATGATAAAAATATATAATACACATAATTTCAAATCATATAATTTTAAAATGTATTAAATATATTTGTTCATATTTATAAAATGTATATTACTAGTGTATAAAATCCGCCCTACAACGTCATTGACAAACTAAAGCTTCTTTCATGTTAATTATACAGAACATACATTTTTTAACTTCAAGAAAAGTTGGACATATTAATTTTGAATATATATTGATCGTTACAAAATAAATATTTATCTTCCTACCTACTATACATCAACACTATAAATGTTTAATATTTCATATTTATGAAAAAAAATTACAATTTTGTTATTATTTTTTAATATAACTATCTTCAGAATATAACGTATCTACATTCTAAGTAAAATTGACACATGACTTCAATGAAATTTATGAATTTCCCTACGTGGGGCACAGAGTAAGGAATATATCATAATAATTTTGTTGTCTATCCGTCCATCTGTCTGTCTGCCTGTTTCCGTAA
Organism: Agrypnia vestita; assembly: GCA_016648135.1. Classification (NCBI taxonomy): domain Eukaryota; kingdom Metazoa; phylum Arthropoda; class Insecta; order Trichoptera; family Phryganeidae; genus Agrypnia; species Agrypnia vestita. The sequence continues at coordinate 108,338 of JADDOH010007788.1, read as the reverse complement.
TTTCGTGTAACGTCCATAATTTCGTTCGAATTCACGGTTAATAAAACGAAATTAAACGGCCGAAGATGGGGCTTGAACCCCGGGCCAGCAAACCCGAACCCGAGGCACAATGCATGTTGCTACGGCCGCTTCTCCGTTTATCACCAAAAATATCATTTAAATATATACTGGGGCTTAGCAGAGACTCGAATCAATGTTCAGTCATTCTTGAAGGGTTGCAGCTATTGTAGTAAGAGAATAAAATTCAGAATCATGACCATCTGCAATAATATCTAAATCTTTCAATAAAATGCAATAACATAATCAAATTATCGAATAGTAGCTATATTTCTGATAAGTTATATACAAAAAATAATTTTGTTGAAACCGTATTCATTTCTTTCTATTGGTTTCTCGTAAATTAATGTAAGGGCGAGTTTTGTGTTTGAAGTCGTTAGGAAAATAATAATACATTTTCATACTTAAATACATCATTTCTTTCAAGAAATTAAATGTAATGATGTATTTATTATCAATTACAAATTCAAATTATGTATTATTATCAATTACAAATTGAATTATGTATTATTATCAATCAATACTCCATCCTTCAGCTTGTCATGAAGGGAAAGATTGAGGGTCGCAGAGGGGTCGGAAGGAGGCGGCATTCCTGGCTTCGAAACATCCGAGAGTGGACCGGGATAAGAAGCGTGGAAGAGCTGTTCCGCACTGCCCTGGACAGGGAAACTTTCTCCCAGATGATCGCCGACGTCGGGGGGACCCGACAGGGCACTTGAAGAAGAAGAAAATCAATTACAAATTGAATTATGTATTATTATCAGCTGTATAACTGACGGTGGTAATGAGGTTAGAGAATCGACTGGAGAAGACTATAAAGTCTTTTACATGCTTTTATTTACTCTCTCTGTCTGTTTCTTTGTTTGTGTGTTGTGGTGGAATCTTGTAATTGATTTTTCACCAACTTCCGACTCCCTAGAGCTCTGAAACATTTCAGTAAAGTATATGACTGCATTATTTAATCTATTTAACGTGATTTGGTCATTATTTAGATTTAAATTAATAATTTTCCATTATTATTAAAACATAAAATACCTACGTAGTTTCGAGATTCATCAATATTAGTATGAAAAAATGTTTCGAATTCAAATTTATCAATTGTTGTCGGCAAATTCAACTTTGACATTAGGTTAGGAATGAAATGTCAAATTTTTTAAACTAGGGTTATATTGAATTGAGATTTCTTATATCAAACGATAATTTTGCTTTAAAAAACGGTTTGATAAAAAGAACATTCAACAAAATTATGTCACGTGTTTATGCGCAACATACGCAGTATTTTCAGCAATTAGCTTCTCACACTCATGAGCCATTTCTTTTTAACGGTGTAATTGTTATCTCATATTAAAAGCATGGATTCAAAAGATTTTTTTATTCACTTTTTTTCACAAACATTATTATAAAAACATTTGCAATGAAAAAATGTTTCAGAATAAAAATTATGTTGTTACTAAAATCAACGAGTAAAATAGTAAATCAGATTATTTATTATCACTAAAATAAGTGAATTAAAACGCGATTTTATTCTTCAATAAAACGCTAGTTTTATCGCCTTTTCCAATAAGCTTTATTGTTTTACTGTTGCTTAACTAGTTTAGGAAAAATAGTAAAATATGATGGAACGCGTAATTTTATTTGTTAACTGCTTTCAGCTACGCCCGAAATTATTACATTAAAATTTAATGTTGTACGCAAAATATGTTAACAGGACGTTACAACGTTTGTTTTTTTGTTGACTATTTTTAGTTTATTTTCTAATCGATAAGTTTTTTTTAACTCATCGGATGAACATCATTCGTGAGTTTTTAAACGGTATCTATTATGAAACATTTATAGTGTACCTAAGTAAGTAAGAGACGGTAACGTTTATGAAGTGTTATCGACAGGTGGGAATAACTTTTATGAAAACTTTCCTACAAACTGTTACCAGTTGTCAGAAGAAGTAAGTGCTAACTTAGAGCGTAGTCCGTGATGGTTTTAAAAAGGTTTCATGACTGGAATTGTCTAAAGAATTGTATTTTGTACGGAATGATAATGATTCATTTTTTGGATAACATTGTCTATTTTACATACTGTTTTACCTTACTTTTCTTACAAGCCTTCCTCGCTTTTTGAATTTTTTTAATAGATTACTTCTAAAACACACTTTTAGATTAACGGAAGTATGTCTACGGCGGAGACTATTAAGAAATTTTTAGCCCAGTTAAATCTTCAATACGGATTTTGCTTTCATAAAATTCTTTGAAAATAACTCTCGGCTTTCATAGTCCCCGTGGCTTGTTGTAGGTTAAACATACAATGATTCTCCATTATTTACCATTGATGTTTGGTTCATCAGTTGGGTGGATTAGAATCATCCTAACAGCAGTTAAAACAATATAAATGGTTGTTATTTAATGCATTCTGCTATGTGTCTAACTTTTCAGATCAATAAGGCGGCACATCGGTGTTTTTTTACGAAAATATGGTTTTTTCTTCTAAATTCTATTTATATCAGAATGTTTACTCTAGACTGCAATTTTTAGGGAAATAACCTATATATAACCTTTGTTATTTATTATATATAAGTAGTAAACTGGACATTATTTATAATAATTGATAAAATATAAGCATTTATCGACAGGCCGCGGCCAAAAAATCGTTTTTAGTGTCCTAGGCGGCGCTTATTTTTAATGAATATTTATATGTAAGCATAATATTTTTTTTAATATGAAAACTTCATTATCTAGAATTTGTAATTTGTAAAATTAAGAAATATTTAATATTAACTAAGTTATAATGTTTTAAATTTGCAAGAAATTTTTACGTTTTTTCTTGATTTTAAAACACTTTTTTATATATATATATAAAGAGATTATTTTAAACAGTGTATTCTGTTTATTCCCGTATTTTGAGACTTTACTCACGTAATAAAAGTTAGTTTTTTTAATAAAAGCACCTTATTTATTATTTAAAAATAAAAACTCCAAAGTATGAAATGCGCCAATAAATGACGCCGCCGCCGACGGCATTCTGTTTAATAATTACATCATTTATTGACACATTTCATTTTTCTTTGGAATTTTTATTTTTAAATATTAATTAACCGGCCACCGCACTGGTGACGTCAATTTGACTTACATCATTGGTGACGCCGGTCTCACACACCGGGATTTACAATGAAAGATTTTTCAATTATTTTGTTTATTATTAATTATTTTTTAATTGTATGTTTTTTGACAATAAAACAAAAATATTTCATTAATCACAACACGTTTATTATATTTTAAATTATTATAAAACAATTTTACTTAACACATTTAAATTTACCAACTTTTGAAAAATGACTTTTTTAAATTTAAGGAAACACAAAATCTTTTTTTTAAAATTAGTTCAGTATTTTCAATTTTCGGACACAAGGAAATCACATAAAATAAACAAAAAGTGGCATACTTCCAAAAAAAAATTAACAAAAACTTGATCTGAAAGATGACTATTCTTCAGTCAAACAGCTTCTGCCAGAAGGCACTACATGTTCAAGATACAAATATTTTTTGCACTTGTAACAAGTGTATTTGGTCTTTCTAATTTTTTCCATACACACTCATAGCACCGGCCATTTCTTGATGGACCAACCATCCCAGGAACCTTCATCTATCTTCAAAATTTCTGGCAGTCTTTGTCTCATTGACCGTGGTAAGTTCAACTGCATCTGTCGTTCTCTTATGTGAGGTTCAATTAATTTCATAGCCAAATTCTTAATGAAGTGACAACGTTTAAGTATTTTTGGTTGTTAGCTGTATGTATCGCTTGACTACTTATGGTACTGACATTAGCGAAGGGAAAAACTTCATTTCAAAATGAAGACTACAACACACACACGTTCACCAGTTTGAAGACTACAAAGTGTACACCACTACAATTGTAGTAAAAACTACTTAGTATTAATGAAGTGAAGTAATGAAATGAAGTAATTGTAATAATAATGAAGTGAAGTAATGAAATGAAGTAATAGTGAAGTAAATTTTTATGAAATGAATATTTTTTTCCAAAATAAAAATTTTGTGAGCTAAAAAAAAAAGGGGGTTGTTACAGTTTCCAAAGATTTCTCCATTTAGCTACATCAACTTCCCAAAAATTTTTCAAACCATGGGGGGGGGGGGTTGTTACAGATTCCAGAAAATTCTTCATATATCTACATCAACTTTCCAAAAATTTCACGTAAAAAATACACTATTTAAAATGTGTTTCTCATACTTTCGATAACTTTGAAGTGTATGTACTTTGTAGTGTTCGCTTTGAAATGAAGTGTACTATTTGAAGTTTATACTTTCAATAACTTTGGTGTTTGTAGTTTGTAGTGTGCACTACACATCAAAATGTGCGAAGTGTGCACTTCAATGTAGTGTAGTACTACATTGTAGTAGTGAGTACAGAGCGGACCCATCACTAACTGACATTGAGCATAGCTGACTGAAAGATTGCCATACACCAGCGTTTTTTTGCTCGAGCACAATAGTAATTTGCACATAAACGATCTACGGCATCGACGCCGCCCTTGGTGTCATTGTAGTTTAAAATTATATGGAGCTTTTGAGTTTCGGCATCATCGGATGATAATGACGGTCCGTCCTCATCCAGTACTTCTTGTAAAAGAGACTCGAGATGTCACTGTTCACTTTCGTACGACATGCTGTAACAATGTTTGTAATTTGAAACATATAGAATATTTTTTGTGAAATATTAAAAAAATCATGCAGTAAATTTACAGATCATAGGATAATGCAATAAAATAATAATTAAACTAAAAAAAGTAAGAAAAAAATGTATACAGCCCTGACAAAATGCTAATAATCAATAATTCAACTATGACTATTTTACTTACGTAATCACGTAATTAATTGAGTAAAGCTTCAAAATACGGGAATGAATAGAATATAGTATAATATATAATTAAAAGCGTTTAAAATCATCACTTCATATAAATAAAAAACCTAAAAATTTCTTGCAAATTTAAAACATGATAACTTTATTAATATTGAATATTTTTTAATTCCCTTAGTACGGATTCTAGATAATGAAGTACATTTTATACTTAATAAAACATATTATGCGTACATATAAATATTCATTAAAAATTAGTGCCGCCTAGGACACAAAAACGGTTTTTTGGCCGCGGCCTGTCGATTAATGCTTATATTTTATTAATTATTGTAAATAATATCCAATTTATTACTTTTATATAATAAAAAAGATTCTAAGTTATCGCCCTAAAAATATTGCAGTCTAGAGTATACATTCTGATATAAATGAATAATAAAAACCCACACTTTCGTGAAATAAAACGCTGAAATATGCGTTTGCGGTGAATGTCCAGCCTTAAAAATCATCAGAGGAAGTTCATAATTGGAATAATTTAGTATTTTTTAAATCATATATTTGCCAATTTTAAGATTTGCTGTCACTTTTACCAAAAATAAATAAATAAAATAAGTAAAATTTTGGTACTCGCGTTTGCACGCACACGTCAAGCCCAGCTATCAAATCGATTTGGGATTGCCTCGTTTAAGTCTTTTATATCTTTGTATTTTGTCTTTAAACCAAAATCTCAACACGTGTTTTGAGATTTACATCATCGTATCTTATCTTGTGGACACGTAATATCGTAAATCCCATTGAAAAAAGTGACAGGAGCACGTAAGCTTCGAGTGAACGGCCAACCTATAATTTGTATGGTATTATTAAAACCCTATTTTACCTAATTAGTTCGCTCCCTATTTGATTAATTTTTATTGTTGATTCTGAATAAAAGTCTCATTTTAAAATACGTTCTGGGTAAGTTTCGCGAGTTGGGCAATAAATATTTTATTGTCTACGCAGTGAACCGATAAAACCTTTGAACGAAAGCTTAAGTTTTATATCCGATATTAAAATGGGCTATATATTTTTGATAGCAATCACGATCCGAGTATAGCGAGACTCGCGGCCTAATTTTACGCAAAGATTCAAATTTACAATTGGTCATAAAACATTGAAATGTATTTTCACGCTCCGAGGCAGACATTTCCCAACATTTCAAATATATGTTTATTTATAAAAAAATATACTATTCTATTTTGCTATTACTTTGTGGTTATTCATTATGAATGTAATTAAACGAAATAACTTTGTTTATCATCACTTAATTTTTGGTAAAACCAAAAGGTTTCAGGAACAATGTTCATTCGTCAGGGTTCTTAATACTAATTAAATTTTACAAAATTATGAATAATCATACCTCAGGTCAAGTGTCCAAATGGGGGTAAATAGTGGGGGGTGCGAAAGAAACAGGTGATAGGGTGAAAGGGAACATATTCAAGATAGAGCTGTAAGTTAGATTTTTTTGGTTATTTATAATTTATTTTATTTATTTATTTATTTATTTATTTTAAAAAAATCCTTGTTTACAAATAAAGATACTTAATACTAATTTAACAATAAAACATAAGATAAAACGTACGATAAATTACACATTTTTTTTGTTTTGTTTAATTTGTGGATTATGCCACTCTACTAGGCTACGCCTATCCCAGAGTGGCGTTATAGAACACAATTATAATATTTTTTCGAGTTCGTCAGTAGTATTTATTTTCTCAAGGTAGTTATTATGTATCTACAGAGTATCAAGTGGAATGTTAGTGAAAGTTGAGTTAGTCATAAGTCCAAGTGTAAATATGTGTAGAATAATTGTTTAATGTAAAAAGGGTTAAAGTTTTGTTTAAGATTATTTTTTATTTTCCTTAATTAATTAATTAATTTATATAGGTATATATTTTTATTTGAAGACATTATTATGCAATTACAGTAAGTAAATTTTCAGTTGCTGTTCTACCTTTGGAGGTAAGCCAGTTGTTTGCTAAAGCTTTTATTTTATTAATTGAGTATATTCTGATTTCCGGGAAGTCTGTTTTAAATATGTTAAATATTTTAGGCCCTATGTATGAGTAATTTTTCTGTCCATGTGTTGTCTTAGTTTTTGGTATTTCGTCAAGGTTTCGTAATGCTTGTCTAGTATTATGTGAATGCGAGTTACTGGTTGCTGTTAGGTGGTTTGTGTTTTTGATGTAGAAGATGAGGGTAGACTTAACGAACAGCTGTCTAACGTCCAGTACATTAAATTCTCTGAATGGTCTGTCTGATTGGTATGTAAATGGTTTCTTATTAATGACTCGGAGCAAGGTTTTTTGTGCCGTTATAGCTGGTTTTAATGTGGTTTTGTAAGTACCTCCCCAACTTGGAATGGTTTTAATGTGGTTTTGTAAGTACCTCCCCAACTTGGAATCGCATAGTTCAGAAATGACTGGGCAAGAGCAGAATAGATAGTTTTGAGTTGCTGTTTATTAAAAATATTACGTATGGATTTAAAAAGGTAAATGAGTTTTAAAAGTTTTCCCGATAATAGTTCAATGTGAAGTTTTCAGTTTAGGTGCCTGTCTATTATGATTCCCAAGTATTTCACACTATCTGCATTTTCCAAGGGGATGCAATCACAGTTTTGGTGTTGGCAATCATGCATAGTCAATTTTAAATCGTTAGATGGCTGCCCTCTTTTATCTATGCTGAATGTCAAATAGTTAGTTTTTTTGAGATTGACTGTTAGCAAATTATTTTCCAGCCAGTGTTTTACTATGTTGCAACCCAGTTCAGCTGCTTTGAAAATAAGATCCCATGATGAAGCGTGGAACAGGAGTATTGTATATATAGATTCATTATTAGAAATTTAGAAAGCCATAAATAATAATGAATCTATTATAAATAACCAAAAAATCTAACTTACGGTCCTATCTTGAATATGTTCCTTTTCACCCTATCACCTGTTTCTTTCGCATCCCCCACTATTTACCTCCATTTAGATACTTGACACTGAGGTATGATTATTCATAATTATGTAAAGTTTAATTAGTATTAAGTATACCCTGAAGAAGGAACGTTGTTTCCGAAACCGGTTGGTTTTACCAAAAATTAATTGGTGATAAACACAGTTATTTCATTTAATTATCTATAAAAAAAATATTTTAATAAAATCAAACTGCAGAGTGAATATTCTATCTTTTACTTCGCACGCTCACTAAACTGTTTTCCAAGTTGATCATCAAATCTATTTGTTTATTTGTTCCGTGATGAATCTCCACCGGTGTGCTTCAATATATTTTTTCTGTATTGTTTCATCCCTCGCTATCCGCTTTTCTCGCAACATTTGAAAAGTGAAACAGATGGAGTTTTAAGCAAAATACCATATCTTCTGTGGGGAATAACATAAAAATCTTTATTGTTGTATATTTTTTAACTTTTTCCGTTTTCATTCATAAGTCTGCCTATACAGTTCTCGGACAGTGACCTACCCGGTGACAGATACCGGTTAATCAGAAATAATGTAATCATAAAATCAAGTCGCGTCCCGGAGCTGCTATTTAAAAAGTTTACTGATATTAATAAATTGTATGTTATATATCTTCAATCGATTGAAGTTATTAATTCCCACTTGCATCATATAATTTCTGGGATATACGTGGACATAATTTACTTTTAAAAATGCACCATACATCAAACCAATTTTAAATATGTATTCGCTTCAAAATTACATTTGTACTTTCTGGAGTAAAAAAGTGTTCAAGGCAGTTAACAATTACATAATACGTTATTACAGGATTACTAAAAGGCTAAAAAAGACAAAAATAGTGTAATAATATATACATTTTAGTAAAAAAAAAAAAAAATGGGAATGCTGCAATAGTTTCCTTGGCTACTTCAGAAATAGCGTCATTCACTCTTGTTGTCTGGTAAGAGATGCCGCGTTATTTTTCCTATCATTATACATACTCGCATTCTTCACATACAATCAATTCGTCGCAGTTGCGCAGAATATTATTTTTCTCCACCATATGTCTTCTAAACTTATTTCTAATAACATCATCTCGAGTGACGCGCCCGACCTGGCCCCCGTCCTCAGCCCACTGGCGTAACGATAAATTGCCCGTCCGGGAAAGTAAATAAACTAGGCCCTCCCCAAAAATGTGGAAAAAATCCATTGCCGTCGGCAGCCTTTACGGCCGAGGAAAGTTAATGTCAGTAGATTATGAAATATACTATATGCAAACGAAAACAATTACTAAGCTATCCTACGGTCGTTTTTATTGAAAGTGATAATGTTAACCAAAAATTTATTGTACCCTACATTTTAAGCCGGTACCTTCATCATATTTTCTTTGTTAGTTAATGTTATGAAACTGAAAATAATCCCTTTATGTTTTTTATTCAAACTCGTCATAAATGTAATGACCATATATATAAATATATTATAATCCTTGATGACGTGTATAAATTATTTGAGCTTAACTCGGTCAACCCCAAAGACCAAGGACCCCGGGCGACTATCCCAGGCTACTCGATGGCTACGCCCTTGCCTTAATTAATTAGTAGGTTATACGTGGCTCACGATATTCAACTTATTGAAACATTGAGTCTAAATATACGGCTATTATCTTTGTACTCTTGCCGTGTACACAGGTACATTTGTGAATAATATTTTTGTATATCAAATTTTTTAATTAATTAGAAAAATATTCAAAAAAATCTATCTATTGTTTGGTTTAGGAATAATGTTTTTAATTTCTGAGTTATGTTTTTCTTTATCAAATTACATTAATTAATTGGAAAAATATTCGGAAAAAACCTATATATCGTTCAATGAAGGAATAATATATTTTGTGAATAAAAAATTAATTTCGGAAAAATATTTTTCTATAAACAAATTATAATATTAAATTACAAAAATATATCAACTGAATGAATCTATCTATCGAAAAAAAAAATTGTTTTCACTGGAATAAAATCCTGAGCATTTCATGCCGATTTATATATTTTTGAAAATGAAATAACAGATTAATCATTTACAAAAGACTTTGGATTATACAGTATCAAATATTGAGTAATCTTAAATGGTTAATACAGAGAATTTGTTTCCCTATTAGTACTTTTCCGGCATAAAATATTTCGGGTTCTTAAACCCGATGTTAACCAATTTTTTCTTAACCGTTATGTTACTACCCAAGGTACCCGGATACTCTACTTGGATGGACGTTCCCCCATGCATTCTTTTGTATTGTATATCACAAATTGATATTGAGATAATGATCAAATAACTTCCTAGAAGGTCGCTGCTTCTCATAAATCCCTTTATACCTGATTTTTATCAGTTCGCTTGACATTGACCAGTACATTTTGACTGAATTTTTCATTTATATCTTCAATTCTAGCTATCTGAGTAAAGTGCGGGCATGTCTCATGTGCAATTTATTTATTATATATTTATAACAGTTATAATTTAATATATGTTATATATTATATAACAGTTAAAATTTATTATATTTTTACAACATTTAAGTTTTCATCAACTTTTTTCAAATTCACTAAAACTGAAAAAATTATAACAACGTGTAATATGTGAGATAAGCTTGTTGAGTTCTTATTAATATTTTCACGTTCATTAAAATCAAAGATATAAATTAATTATATTCTATTTTTTTATAGAGCGCTTCTGAAAAAATATTGTTTTCTCCAATTACTGTGTAACGATATGATACAGAGGATTTTTTGAATAGCGAGAACAAATACTGGATTTCAGAATGCACTGATCAAAATGAATATTCGAATAAAGAATGTGACGACGAAGATATGGACTATATTGCATCACGCGAAAAATTAGATAGGATAATATTGAACCACCGACATCTGCTCAAGATCATTTCCGGGCTAGCAATGAAATGATATGGCATAAAAATCAAAACTAATAAACGTCGCATAATATCGTTAGGCAAAGAATTGATCTACACAGATCAAGAAAAGTATTATCTATTAATATTACATTAAAATGTGTTTTTACACCACTAATCATATATACTATTGTCCGTCACACCAATAAAGAGGTCATATCATGAATACAACGAACATGATCGTAATAAACCACATTGGAAGGATTTTACTTCATCCGAGTAAATTGCATTCATGGGTATTCTGATAGTATATGGTGCCGATTATCTAAATACAGATTATATTTTTGATTTGTTCAAATGTAATTTATACCCAGTATCGAGCGTCGAATTTCTTCGCTTCGATAATGCTAATATGAGAGAACACCGATTGAATGAAGGTAGAGCTGCGTCGATACGTGAAATACGTATGGTTAATACTGAATTCAAAAATTTTCAGCGTGTATAGATCTATAACCCACTCGTTACAATCAATGAGCAATCATTTGCTACAGACGATGTACACCATTTATTCAATACATTCCGTCTAAGCCCGCCAAATAGGGGATAAAAGTATGGTGGATATGTGATGTAAGGTGAAAGAATTGACCGCTCAAAGGCTGTGAACGTAATATTATATTGGACACCCCTTTATGACTTCCCAAAAGAAGTCATGAAAAAATATGTTGTATTTTAGCACAACATATTATTTTATCTTGCATTATGATAATCGTTGACACATAGAGACGAAATAAAAAGTATATTCCGGCGAAAATAAAGAAGACTAAAACTCGATCCAGTCAATTATTGTTATTTGGATCCAATGATTATGTTGAAAAATATTCTTTTGCGCCATAAAAACTTAAGAATGTTATACTTTTATCGTCTGCGCATCATGGTGATGTGACGTCGGGACTCAAAAACAAACCAAACATGATTCATTTTTAAAATACGAACGAAATCTGATGATGAAATTTATGGATATCACTGAATGAGAATATCAATACCGTATGGGTACCCGGGTACCTCGGGTAGTAATCAGAGGACTAGACAAGTTTAAGGTCATAAAAAATACATTTTTAAAAATAAAATTATATCAAACAATACATAAATCCCTTTCAAATACCTCAAATAATGGGGATCCGGGCGTTCAAAAGCATCAAGGGTTTATGAATAAAATTATTTTAACTTGTAGTCGGAAATGGATTCCCGGGTGCCCGGGTAGTAACATAAGGGTTAAATAGATAAATTTTATTTGTAAATTTTTATGATTAATTCTTAAATTTGTTTTGGGTGTCAAAAACAATTGCAGCTGTACAACAGTAATATATTTTGAAACTTTGGTTACATAAATATGAATTATATGTACATTTTAATGAATAATATTTTTGATGTTTATAGTTTTGATGTAAACTTTGCGGTTGGACATAATTATTAATTTCAGAAAATTAACACTAATTGTTTTTAAACGTCTACCGGTTTCACATAGATTATTTAAAATAAATAGAATATCTTAAATTCATAATAAAAATCTCGGAATTCTCGGAATTAGCAAACCACCTATTGGAGACAGGGCACACTTTCCAAAAGAAAATGGCATCGAAATTTTACAAACAAATAATAGAGGCTTTTAAGCTAGATAATTTTCTAATATTAGAAATCAAAAGTCCCTCAATATACCAAATCTTATATTTTTAACAACCAATTCAATTTAACCAATAATCAATTATTTAATATATTCCCTATTTCAATGTCTCACTATCAAACTCCACAACTCTCCACCGCCACAAACGAGGCCACATCTAATACTTGACTCTTACAAATTTAATTTATGGAAATTATTGTGCGTCCGTCATGTCGAAGGTACAGTTCAGTATCGAAACCGGTAGAATAATCAGTGCGGTTTATACAAAGTTTGTTAGTTTTCTCAAATTAATAATATTTTTCTAACCTAACTATCTGCGTTTCAAACCCCTTAAATTATCCACTACTGTTAGAGCGTTTAGCCACTAGACAAAATAATTACTTCTATAAATAACTAATACTTAAATATTGTAAGGGTCTTTACCGTAGTGGTTATTTTGTTTAACATCCACAAAAAAACACAACAATCAATGTATTGATATACCCTAAGTGAAAATGACCCGTGGGTACGCAGATCAATATGGTGTACACGGTTCAACTTGGAAAACTTTGGGTTTGGCCTTTTTATTGCTGTCGATAAAATAGACACGCGGCGACGGGTTTATAGAGCACGTTTGTTTCGGCGTAAAAATCGAATTTGCGAACCCCCTATTCTTGCCGCCCCGCTGGCCACCTCACACGCCGCGAGTACGGCCCTGGAAGGATACACATAATCCAATGACGGTTATCAAATTTTCATATAACACTTTACGGAAAAATGTTTATTTGTAGGTCCTTTAATACCCTATACACTAACGGAAAAAGAGTAATACACGTTTCAAAAATCATGATAAAAAAATCATGCAATATGTTATGCAATCAATTAGATCCAAAGCAGATTTAGGACATTTTTATTTATATATTTTCATCATTTGGCATTTAATAATTAAAGGATCTTAATCAGTTTAGTAAAAAATACTGAGAAGTGTTTCCGACTGTCAAGACAAGAAAGCTGGAGTGCCTCGGAGATATTACGAGAGTACCAAAATATAGTCTAAACGTCTAAACCAACTCATTATCCAGGGGGAAATAAGTGGTAAAAGAAGCACAGGAAGACCCCCTGCGTAGCTTGAGGGACTGGTATAAGTTGTTGGACTGGTAGAAGTTGAGGGACTGGTAAGTTGTGATGAGTTGTTCCGGTAAATAAAGTCGCCGTAAGACCTCTGATAGGAGATGACACCGTAAGAAGAAGAATATGTTGTGTAAAATTATACTCCCTTTCTCATTTACCAGTTGAAACAGGTTTTGCGCTTACTCCACGCGTCGGGCTCGAGTCGGGTGACACTGCGAAAGGGAGTAATAAAAACCGTTAAAATTTCGAAAAATCCAAAATTATACTATAATAATTTTAAAAAATTAAACGAAAATTTGTTAGATCATTTTTATCGTCGCCACGAGTCTGCCTGCAAAGTTTCAGCTCGATTGGATCACAAAGTTTTTTCGGCAGGCAAGCGACAAGCAGACGCTACGAGTCAAAAGAAAGGGAATGAAAAAATTACATCTCTATTTTTTTATATTAAAACACAAACAAAAAAAATTAATAAGGTGCTTTTACTAGCCGATTTCAAAGATCATAAGCTTCTGTGGTGTTGTATTATCTCAGCACACTTGTGTCAAATTCATATCACTATAGGTTAGGTATTTGTGGCACAGCACTCATTTTTGGAAAATAAAATTTTTGGATAACACACGCTTACAGCAGGCTCCGATTGGAATACTTTCTCAGGGATATTTTTTGTTATATGATTTTTTTATGATTTATTATAATAGTCCATATATACCTACATGTATGTCCCTTGAAAAACTAACAGTGAAAGAAAAGAATTTAAGTCATAATATGTAAATCATATATCTCTTAGAAAAAATCTTGTTATCTTTTAAATAATATAGCAATTTTCTCCTAATAATGTTGCAACATGTTATAGAATATTCCATGGTCTTGCCGAGTAAAATGTGTCACAAAAGTAGATTAAAAGAGCACTTTAAAAAGTGCGTTCATTTTATAAGGGATTCGCGGGAAGGGATGTAATACACAAAAACGATAATAGTAGACATCATCAAGGAAGAAATATTTCCACAAAACAAAAGAACGGTTGAAATAAAAACCAGACGTTGTTTGAAAAGAACGGAACAATATATAATGATTCGTATTCGAAGTAACACGTTTTCTCTAAACTTATTTTAACTAAGTATCAAAAACTTCTGAGAAAAAATAATCGTCCAGTAATTGATTCTATGGGAAGAGCCTGGCTTTTAAAATACATACACCACATTGAAATCATATTTTTTCGCTTTGTGTTGTCGCGAGAGCCTAAAAACAATGGTAACTATGCATTATCGAAGTCGAACATTCCACATGAATCTAGAATTAACTACATTATTCACTCTCTATATTATTCTCGAAGGAACCATAAATCACTTGAAACCTGGAGAAACACTTCGAACATTCGCGAAACCAACATTTACGTATAAAAGCGACAAGGGCGCGCGGGAGAGTTATTGTTGATAAGCGATAAAGAGGCGGTGATCTGACGTGCGACCATAGAAATTAACGGACCTGTGCAAATTGACCAGAGACGAAAAACAAGCGATATGCACGCGGCGCACTTAAAGGGTTGCGAGCGGGTCCTGGCGGCAAACAAAAAGTGCATGGCCATGATACCGTGACAATGTTTACGAGATATGAAAATTAAACATCTGTTTATCAAAATCCAGTTCAAATTGTATCATCGTAACCTGAGGTTCAAACGTCACCCACTGATTTCTACGGTCTGGCATGAAGCCCATACGGTGTAAGCTAAGTTTTGCTAACATTATTATAAAATTTAATAGATATATCAGATAATCACACTAAACAAATTAATTCCATATGTAGTTATATAAAACTTTTTTTTGTTCTTTTTACTAAAGTCTCAAAATCGATTGAACGATTTAGATCCAACCCAGCCAGTAGCATATAACAAACTCTCCAAGTAGCGCAGTAAACTTCTTTATATATTATTATATTAACAACTCTTCCCCGCGTGAAATTCATCACGACAACAGCTGCAAGCGGCGCAGTCAATATTACTTAGCAAACAAGTTGAAAAGTGTATTTCTTCCGTGTGGACGAGTGAATATTTCAAAGCACCTTTAAAACTCTTCAACAGCGTGCCTTCTATATCCCGCCTGCGCCTGTCGAGTTGGCAGTTTGACGTAGAGCCTGTAAAATGACGTTTACGATGTGAACTTTTCCTGTTCCAATTCGAAAGTTCGATTTTTAAGATATGAATTTTCCGAAGCGTGTTTATTAGATTGACGTATTTGCATTTTATTATTTCAGAATTCGCCGGGGAGGCAACAATACGAAATAGTAACGAGATATTTTCTTTGAAAAATTGAACTCCTAACTTTTCATATAGGTCAAACGTAACATGAGTTTCGTTTGGCTCGGTACATAATTGAGTATGTAAGTTTATTTTCAGGCTCCCTGCGCTGATAGTGTTATTTCTTTTTTACAAAGGAAAAAATAATATTTTAATAATATTCTACATTCAGCTTGAAATAAAAATAAAACCTATAAAGTTACGAGCAGCACATCAATCTGATTATCAATATCAAGTCAACTTTTAACTCCTGTGTGTCGGTGATGTAACGTAGGTCTACCTGTCATACAAAATATGAAATATCTACATTATTTACGAAAACTAACGTCACATTTTTTGTAATCATCGAATAGACATTTTCACACCAAAATTTCTAAATTAAATATACGAATTTTTTAATTAAAAAATATTTATTCATTATTCTCGTATTTTCAGCCAGTGTGTAAGAGAGAGCAGAATATTGTACATCGCAGTTAAAACGAGCAAGAAAGAGCACGACAATACCATACATTTCATGTAGGACAGAGATGGCGGTTGCTTGGGTTTCGGCGAAAGCAAAAATAATATAGAAAGAGTACGATAGAGTCGGGTAACACGTGTTAGACAAAGACGGAGTGCATGCGACTGAAGAAAGCTGACGACCGCGTCGTTTTATTCAGTTGCTTATGAAATGTCAGCGGAAGCGCACGCAAATTCGATTTGCTATGATTTTATAATAATTTACTAAAATAGTGCAAATATGTATGTTTATCTTACATACATATATAAAGGGACCTTTAAAAAGTCTGATCTGTATCGTATATATGTATATTTTATCACATATTAAAAACTATGCCGATTTTTAATCAGGTAACGCTGTGTTACTTACTCCACCGTCCCCAAAGTTTTTTTTTTAGCAGTCTTTTAAGAGTTAAGAAAAGTTTGATCCAAATCGGACTACGAACCATAGAAGTTATCGTGTACATAAAATCTCTTAGGTATATATATATATATATATATATATCATATGTAATCGCTCACGCATAGTGGGAATGTGCCGAGCCTACAACGATTTGTTCACCGACATTGACATCTATCATGTGTCTCTACACCACATAAGATCACAAGTGAACATAATTCTGCGACGCAACATTGAATTAACACTTAATTATTAATTAAATATTGATTCAATGCCGCGATGCAAGATATAAATAAAGTCAGACTTACCTTAATACGTATATTATTTATCTATTTTATTTTTACATACTTATATTATTATTATGTACTACTTCAAAATTATTTTTATGTGAAATATGTTAGGATATAAGTTTATAAGTTTATTACTATCTCTTTACACTCTCATACATTTATAGATATCATTTTCATATATCTGTTAATATTTCCAAACAAATAAATAAATAAATAAAAAATATGTATCTACAAAGATAAGAATTTTTTAAGAGATGTGATTTTGGCTAAAGATTTATTTTAAGTATTTTAAGATTTTGGATACTGAATATCATCTTGATTAATAATTGAATATGGAGGCATTTATTTGTGGAAATCCAATTTAATAATCTATATAAATAAAAATGTAAGTGTCCGTTTGTACAAAATCGATAATCTCTGAAAGTTCTTCAAAGATTGCTTTGAAATTTTGGCGCAACGTTTTGGTCACAACGTCCACAATTTGTTTTCATATACCTAATATTTAGGCGACATTTCCTCCCACCATTTTTACCCCTTCCCCTCCCGCTCATATATTAGCAATGCAAATCTGTACAATTCGACCGATGGGTTCAAAATTTGGAAGCTTATTCTTTAGGACCCGGCGGGTAACATAGGAGAAATTTCCCCTCTCTACTTTTACCCCTTTACCCCACCCCCTCCTCTGTTATATTTTCTGTACAAATCTACGTCCTATGACCGATCTGACCCAGATTTTGCACACTTGTTCTTCAAGACCCGGCGGGTAATAAAGACAACTTTTATCCCACCCCCACACCTGATATATTTTTTGTATAAATCTACCACGTTTGCCGATCTGAACCAAATTTTTCATTCATATTTTTTAGGTCACGGCGTAATACATACGTCACAATTCCTTCCTGAACATCCCATCCATCCTAGCCTAGATTAAATGGATTTTTTTTTAGTTAGAGACTTTGCGAAAAAAATAAATCCTTTGTGTCCCCCCACAAACATATTTTTAACTAACTTCTTAAGCCGAACAACGCCGTGTACGAACAGCTATCAATATATAAAAATGTAAATATTTATTTGGTTAAAATATTAAATCTCCGAAAGTTCTTCACGGATTGACTTTGACACAATGCTGCATTCGAATACGCGCATGTATTTATATACGTACTACGTGTTTATATAACTACTATTATACAGATGTCACGTCTGTGACAGGTAAAAAGATTTTTTTGAAAAGTAACAAAATTGAGCACCCACAAGCATTGTAAAATTAAACATATCAGAAACTTGTGCATTCTCTTTTCTTTCTTTTCGTGTTTAATTATATAAAAGTATACAATAATTGCTATAAAAGCAGCTAAATCGAGTTGAAATAATGGATACATATATCACTAACATAATGTATTAATCGCACTCTATTCTGTGGGAAAAATAATAAGATAATAATAATAAAGTTTTAATCTCAGTAAATGACATCATAATTTGTAGAAATGTAGAGTAAAATTTTATTATCATCTCTAGAGCTTTGGACCACTATAAAAGGAGCTGTACAATAAATATGCGATTGGTTCGTGTTCTACTTTCGAGCTAGGTGTTCCAACTATTAAATGAGTGAATTGCAGTTGAATATAAGTAATCTCAAATGTAGCCAGATAAGTACTGCGACTTTAATTGAGTGAAATTAAAATTGTTAACAGACCGGAATGAGAACCGTGGCATGTTGCAATTAGAGCCTTTTGAATGCCGTGTTATTAAAATTATTTTAGAGATATGAAGCAATTGAGTAAACTGGAAAGGATATCTTTCTTTTTACAAATGAAGGCGTTCCTATAAAAAGGGTTTATACGCAAAAATATTACACGAGAGAGAAAAAACATTCACTTCACTTGCTGTTCGATATTCGTGATGTCACGTTGGACAGAAATCGATTGCTTACAAAATATTGTTCTTTTTTTATGCGGCAACACTGATTGGTCTCTATCAAAGAATTAATCCTACCCTCAACCGGTACCAATTTATCTTTCATTTCGACAAGTCTCGCTATTCTCGTCTTTCTCGCCTCGTACCTTTTAAATTGTCGCCTTGTGTTTAATTGTGCATCCAATAAACATTTGTTCGTCTCGTCACCGCCGGACTACGGGATCAAGGCGCACTGGTGGTCAGCCGAGTGAAACAGTTATTTGGTGAGGTGACATCTGGAAGGACGCCAAGAGACTAAAGGTGAGTCGAAACGTACCTCCCTTTCTCGACCCAATACAGTCCATTTCTCGTCTCGTTATTTCTCTTAACCTTCCTATTCCTTATCCCTATTCCCCATGTACGCGGCGACTCGCGCATGTGTTGTTCCAAATTGTGACACTTCTTTGTACCTTTTTGACTTTAATATAAAAACCCACATTTAATAACTGTTGTAGTCGACCATCATTTTTATGATTTATTTGGGCGCGCTCGCGTTTTCTAAAAAAATTAATAAAGCTCGCGACCTTCCTACCCACCTGGGCCCGTATCGGTCTGACATCGTTATATTACCATTAATAACCATAATTAGGCTAAGTGTAGCACATTGGTGACGGTTCTCTTCGCTGAGGATGGTTACGGCGGCCAATTCTTTTAAGGCGGCGGCGGCACTTTCACTGCAAATGCATATTTCGGCGTTTTTTCCAAAATTTGGGTTTTTATTATTTATTTATATCAGAATTTATATTCTAGACCGCATTTTTTAAGGCAATAACTTAGATAAAACATTTGTTCGTATATAAACGTAATAAACTGAACATTATTTATAATAATCAAGCAAATATAAGCATTAATCGACAGACCTCGGCCAAAAAAATCATTTTTAGTGTCCTACGCAGCGCAAAGCTTTAATGAATATTTATATGTACGCATAATATATTTTTTATACATATTATGTATACTTCATTATCTAGAATTCGTACAAAAGAAATTAAGAAATATGCAATATTAATAAAGTTATGTTTTAAATTTTCAAAAAATTCTTAAGTTTTTTGTTGATTTTAAAACGCTTTTTATTTATATAAAAAGATGATTTTAAATGGTATATTCTATTTATTCCCGTATTTTATGACCTTAGAACCTGTTCAGGTAACGCGCTAATTCGCGCGTTAGCGTTTACAATTTAAATAATATAATACAATTAAATAAAATTATAAAAACCCTGAAGAAATTCCAATTGGAATGTTTTCCAATCGGAATTGAAAGGTTACAATGCAAAATCCAAAAATCGCATATCGCATATCTCCATAACTATTGATATTAAGTCATGTCTGTTTTAACATTTTCGACTCATAATGAAAGCAGGAATAGAGTCCTGCGGGGTTATTAATGATTCCCAAATATCCCTGTATATTGCCTGCAGTACTCAATAAAACACTCAAGACATTTACAAAGCCACACATAACCCCTCATTCATCGAGCACAAAAGGGTCATAATAATTTTAGATATAATATATTTATCTTTTGATTTTTTCTGATCACTTCTAGGATGACATTTGTTTCAATTTAAAGTTTTTTAGGTTAGGAGTTCGTCTTAGATACTTAAAAAATCTTTAATATACTAAAAAACTATCTAATTAATTTAAATAATGAAAGCTTAGCCATGACTTATATGCAACCAGAGTTCGTGAGCTAAATTGCTATTTATAAGTAATGTATCGTTTTTTTTTTCAATTAATTCAGCAACATTATAGATTGAAATTTCAAAAAAAATTATTGTATTATTTGCATATATTTGAATAATTCCACCGACATGTTTCAAAAAACCTTTCCATCGTCAAGGTGTTATATAACTGTCAAAATATCACAGAGAAATGTTCTTGTTTTTCTAAATTGTTTGAAAATTTATTTTTAAATATTTATTACTGAAGTTCTTGATTACTCGCAATTAACAATTTATCCAATAATTCGATGGAAAGGTTTTTCTGAAACATTTTGGTGTAATTAATCAAATAAAAGAAGTAGATATATACAAATAATACAATCAATATTTTTTATATGTCGTTTTAAATTTTTTTAGTGCGTTCTAAAAAAATTGTTTTATATCCTTTAACCAATAGAACATCGTTCTTGTGATGTTATTTTGTGGTCTTTTTCTTTTGTGATGAATCTTTAAAAAAATAACCTCACCAATGATGTCATTCCATGTAGCTTACTGAATAGGTAGAATTTTAGAAATATTTTTATACGTAGGTGGGTTCTAAGAGCACAGTTACTAGATTTTGTCCCCGGAGGGATGATTTATTATTTAAACTTATAGTAGTCTCACAGAATAATAATTAGTTAGTTTCTTATATATATATATATATATATATATATATATATATATATATATATATATATTCATATATACTATATGCGACACTAACTATTTATTTATATTTAAAATCAATTGATATATTATTTTTTAACTTAAAATCTAAAGGAACGACCAAGTCAGTTTTAAGATTTTCTTGATAGTAAAAATGCATGTATTGTATCTTACTGAGTACATAATATATTATAACTAAATAATCATTACGCTGGCTTCCCGCAGGGGTAAGTAGAGTGGATTGAACGCCACACTCTTCTATCCTGGCACACCACTTTTGCTTCGACCACATTCGTACATTTTTTACGCACGCTCTTCGATTATTGATGCTTTTAACAGGGCCATCATCAAACATTTAGTTTATCTGAACACGAGGTCTTTTGCGGACGCCCTCTGTTCTAGTTCGTTCACACCTCATACATTCGAACACATAAATATTTTCCACACATACACCACCATGAGCCACCAAATTTCTACTGCGTTTATCTTATTTTCATTTTTTTTTTGCCAATTTCAGGCTTAACTTCCGTGCTTTAGAGTTGGCACCAGAACCATTATGAACCGCTATTCTTGCTTCGTGAAACTATTGGCATTCAGGGCACCATTTACCTACATTAATCGGAGGGGGAGGTTGGGTGGTTAGAAGTAGCGTTTTTTTACACAGGGTCTTAAAGGTACTGATACACATGCTCATTAGTGGCACGTGAGCATGCGCAGTGTTGAGCTTCTTGAGCCATTGCTACTTAGTAGCATGTGTGTACGCACATTGCTAGTAATGAGCGTGCTCATTACTAGCACGCTCAAAAATCAACGGCCGGTTGATTTATGGGCGTACTAATGTCATTCACCACGAGAAGGAGTATCATTTGAACATGTGTGAACAAGCTTGCTTATGAGCATGCTAATGTCATTCGCGGCTTGTATCGATTATCAATGCTATCTTCTCAGTCCGCGGCAGATGAAACAAATATGGCGCGTTGGGAGATGACAAAACATTACTTTTCGTGACTTATTATAGGAATCACGAATGGCTGTGGAATACTCGGTCACCGCTATGTAAAAATAATATAGCAAGAAATAATGTTTATGAACCATTAATAAAAGGTATGATTCAAATCTTACAATTAAAATTATAAAAACTAAAATCAAAAATTTGTGGATGAAAACTCGGAAACTGTTTTGATTTATTGGTTCACTTGAATTTCCTGTTTCAGTTTCCATTTTGAACAAGAGTTTTTCTATTCTATGACAAGAGCATGCCAGTAATAAGCATGCGTGTTTGATTGTTAGCTTTGAGCATGCTCATTCATGAGCATGATTAAAATTAGCATGCTAATAATGAGCAAGTGTGTACAGTTGTTAGAGCTTAATAAATATCTAAAACAAGTCTGATTTTTTAATAAATATCAACATTGTATTTTTGATAATCTTTACTAAAAGTTAATATATTAAATATACCTATGTAGAGGTATTTTTTTCCTACACGTCTTTCAGCTACGCAGTTTCGCTTTTTTTTCAAAATATGCCGTAATTCCGTAACGGGCTTTCAAATTCCCGTCTGTTTCGGACCGTGCGCGAGTGCTTTCGCTAAATGAAACGTATAGCGACATCTGCCGGCGTTAAAATTGTACAAATTGTGAAATTTGTATGCACAACACATCACTAGTTTTCTTTCGGCCTCACAAACATGTCCCAACAAATTAGTTATTTAAACCCTCGCCTCCTTACTTACACGAAAAACAGGCGAAATACACACACACATACACACGCCGCTCTCACGCGACACACGCACACACGCCACACACGCACATAACACGATCAACTAAGGTCTCGCGGTACACATTATCCAGGGTGACCACGTGCACTATTCAAGAGTGCTCCAAGTTTTCTGAAATATAAAAAACAGTCAATTCCACCACGGCGTAATGGACTTATAATTTTAATCGTGAATTGGTATTATGAGAGAAAAGATAGTATGTACAAATGCACGGTTCGCGCATGGTACACGCTAAAATAATATAATCATACCTTATTCTGGTGCGGTACATGGTATCTTCCACCATCTTCGTTTTCTCTACCGCTTAGTAAATTTTTTGTATGGTGTATATAAAAAACACAATTTGATAAATTAGAAATTTTGGAAATAAGAAAGAGTGTAAATAGTAAATTGAATATTATAAATAATCAGGTCCTTTTTGCAAATAGTTATCTTATAAATTTATTTTCATATTAATTAGGTACTTTATATTATTATTTTCCATATATAACTTTTTAATATTTTGATCTATACTTCGATTTTTTAAATATTATTTTTGTTTTCCTGATGAAGAAGCCATTGGCTTTGAAACATGTTGATTTTTTTCAGTAAATAAGTGGTTTAAACAAAGTTTATTTATATTAATTATATTAATTATGTAATTTTTTGTATTGTTCTAGAAAAATAAAGTAACAGTTATAAAAGGAAAATTTTCATCGTGGCTGCATGTATATGTATATATGCATGCAGTTAATTGAAGTTAATTTATATTAATTATATTAATTAAAGATTAAAGGTTGGAATAACGATCGTTCGGCATATCTAAGTAATGAAACAAAAATGTATGTTTTATACGAAGCACATTGATGTGTAGAGATTAGTTTCTCCATGTTTTGCTAGTCATATTACAGCCTCTTCAGGAAAGTGTACTCTCGCCTCGGGGGTCAAGAACGTGCTGATTGTTTCTTACGCGGCCGCAGAGTGTGTGCACTAAGCGGGTGTGTTGCTTCTTTCTGTAAAGAGTATCAAATGGTGTAAAACTTGTAGGTACTCAATATTTTGTATACCGTATTTTGCTTCACAGGGCCTTGATGCGTCAGGATTTTTCCAACTGTCTCTCTGTGAATGTGTTTCAGTTCCTTTGCGTATCAAGGCGATGTTGTCGATTTTATCTCCTTAAAAATACTTTTCAAACGTTAATAAGATGTAATTAATGCTCTTGATTATTTATTATATTTATCTAGTTTTGCCCCAGAGCGCCGCGGTAGACATTTTGGGAAACGTAATATGTAATGCACATACACATGCCTTCCATTTTTCATTGGCCCAATTTTTAAGTGAAGCCACTGCCTAGCCGCACCAGTTGCATTCCACGATAATCGTGATAATAATGTATCTAATTATGGTGGTTTTATGTAAACAGCCTTGGGTCTTAAACAATCATCAAAGACCAATTTCCATATTTTGAAAAAATCACAAGTTTTTTTTTTACTTTAAATTTATTTATTTGTTTATACATCATTATCTTCCTACGGAACCAGTATCTTCATTACCTTCCTAGACACAGACAAAGTCAAGAGATGCTACTTACTTGCGGCTTAAGGATAATACTACTAATACAAAAGTATCAGTCAGGGCTTGAAATAAATTTAAAGAACCAGAACGGTCGATAGTATTGTGGAAATTTTACAATAGTTAAAGTGTACAGAATAAAATTTTTTTACACGTTGCATTGGCAGCCAACTGACACCTTTTTATCATTCTAATGGCGCTTTTTTGAACCCGAGTCAAAGAACCTCGCTTAGTCTCGCGAGGCAGGCGAAAGCCGCACATGTACAAATGCACGGTTCGCGGATGGTACACGCTAAAATAATATAATCATACCTTATTCTGGTGCGGTACATGGTATCTTCCACCATCTTCGTTTTCTCTACCGCTAAGTAAATTTTTTGTATGGTGTATGTAAAAAACATTATGGTAGCTAAATAGTACAGACGAAAACAGCGGTAGCCCCTGTCTCCATATTTGTGAGAATCCACACTTCAAATTATGAAACTCTTCTTTATAATGTCTTAAATTCAACTTTCTATCTAATCATGGTCTTCTACTCCGTTCTTGACAGCACTTTACTATCCATCTCTATTCATCATACTGAATTCTTCAGCTCCTCATTCCAATTGCTGTCTTCTAGGCTGCAGAATCAACTATGCACAAATATCACATCATCATAGACCATCTATAAAAGCAGAGTAAAACCATTTTACCTTTCCCAAAAACATGTTTAACCCTTCTTTGTCTACATCCATCTCCTACTCCTCTCGTTTTCATGAAGCTAATTCTGTCACTATATCATTCAGGGTTCGAGGATATATATCCGCGGATATATATCATGATATACATCACGATATGTATAACGATATTTATGGCTTGATTTTTATTTTTGATATATATTCAAAAAACTTTCTGCGGGAGCTAATAGATGGCGCTAGTTGTATTTTAAAAATGCTACAGATTGTTTTTTTTTAATATCTGCGATCGTCACTTGATGGCACTAGATGTATTTTAAAAAGTGCTACAAGTTTTTTTTGATATCTGCAGTCGTTACTAGATGACGCTAGTTCTATTTTAAAAAGTACTACGGTTATTTTTTAGTTTATTTTGTTTCATATAATCTGTTTTTTATTTCACACAAAAAACAAACACTCATAACACTACATTAAAAAGAGCAACTTTTATAACTTATATATAATTATTGCATATATTAGCTTTTTTCAGTATGCAATTCATTTATTTAATAAATAATAATTCATGTATGCAATAAATTTCCTAATTATTTCATTTTTGTATCAATCGACGTGTGCAAAAAATGAAAAAAAAGTTTGGTTATAGATATATCCAATTTTTGATATACATCGGATATATATCAAAAATCCGATTTTTTGATTTTTAATAAAAAAATCCGATTTTTTCGAACCTTGATATCATAACATGTCGGAAATATATTTAAATGGGGGTTGGCTGGAGTAAATTTCCAAGTGGCAATAAAATGCTCAGCCACCCAAAATATAAATGAAGTTCACTTGGATATCTTATTGTCTTTATTTTATTGTCACTTATTTTATTAAGTTATTAGTTATTACTCATGACTATTTCATTACTCCATTATATTTATTGTTTCCAATCTATTGCTACTGTTCTTGTCCTCTATTTTTTTTTGTTTTTATTGTTTATGTATTTCAATTTTGTTTCTGTGTGAAATATGTTAGGAAACAAGTTAATATGTTCGATTCTGATAACTCCGTACTCTTATTCATACATATCATAATTTGTGTCTATTTCAATTCCGAAAAAAAAAATGTTCTGTTGGTGAGCCCTCGGTGAGTGTGTATAGCCGAATAAAGAAATATTAAGTAGAGTGGAGATATTCACTAATTTTTTATTTTTTTTTATTTATTTATTTAAAAAAATCCTTGTTTACAAATAAAGATACTTAATACTAATTTAACAATAAAACATAAGATAAATTACACATTTTTTTTGTTTTGTTTAATTTGTGGATTATGCCACTCTACTAGGCTACGCCTGTCCCAGAGTGGCGTTATAGAACACAATTATAATATTTTTTCGAGTTCGTCAGTAGTATTTATTTTCATAAGGTAGTTATTATGTATCTACAGAGTATCAAGTGGAATGTTAGTGAAAGTTGAGTTAGTCATAAGTCCAAGTGTAAATATGTGTAGAATAATTGTTTAATGTAAAAAGGGTTAAAGTTTTGTTTAAGATTATTTTTTATTTTCCTTAATTAATTAATTAATTTATATAGGTATATATTTTTATTTGAAGACATTATTATGCAATTACAGTAAGTAAATTTTCAGTTGCTGTTCTACCTTTGGAGGTAAGCCAGTTGTTTGCTAAAGCTTTTATTTTATTAATTGAGTATATTCTGATTTCCGGGAAGTCTGTTTTAAATATGTTAAATATTTTAGGCCCTATGTATGAGTAATTTTTCTGTCCATGTGTTGTCTTAGTTTTTGGTATTTCGTCAAGGTTTCGTAATGCTTGTCTAGTATTATGTGAATGCGAGTTACTGGTTGCTGTTAGGTGGTTTGTGTTTTTAATGTAGAAGATGAGGGTAGACTTAACGAACAGCTGTCTAACGTCCAGTACATTAAATTCTCTGAGTAGTCTGTCTGATTGGTATGTAAATGGTTTCTTATTAATGACTCGGAGCAAGGTTTTTTGTGCCGTTATAGCTGGTTTTAATGTGGTTTTGTAAGTACCTCCCCATCTTGGAATCGCATTACGAGTGCTATTTTTGTTGTGTTTTGTTTTTGCTGTTACTTAACCGTATTTTTATTGATCTCATTGATTTCATATTTTTTCCTTATTCCTGTCAGTATCAACAATTACCTCAATCACATGTGACACGGCTTTTAATGCACTTCCACAGGCTTTGGTCTGGTGAAGCCCTCAGAGCGGATTCCAGGGTCCAGCCAGATGCACCGCATCTTACAAGAATCTTTTTTCATCACCATAGGTAGAGCTTGCTGTGATTGCCATTTTTAACGAATAGCAGTTGCAGCATAAACTTTCACACATTTTTATTGTATATAATATAACAACCAGGGGCTCTAATTGAAGATATCGCGAGTCGGCGGAACTATATTTGCAAATCTCACGAATCAGAAAGGCGCTTCACTCGGACATTTTTTCCAAATTCCTGCCACATCTTTAGTATTCAATACTTTAAGATACGAAGACAAGCGTAAAGAAGGGTGAAAAATGTAAAATATTATCCTATACTACGTATGCCGCTGTCGAATGGTCACTGCACGAAGCATTGCGCACGACATATTGCATGCGTTTTAGAGTTGTAATCTGATAGCCGGGACCCAAACCACTCACACTCCTCGGGCACGGCAGCGCCATCTAGCGGCCGGAGGACGGAATTGCTTTTTATCTCGACATCTCCGGCGACCGGCCGGACAGCATGAAGTAATTAGTGGAATTGAACTCAGAAAATTGAAATGAAAGGTATTTCGATGCGTGCTTTCGATTGACGAAAATTGTAAACAGTTTTTCTGTTTTTCGGGGCGGCTTATATTAGGTTAGGCCTTTACTCTTTCGGGGAGTTAATTTGCGCCGAGAAACCGCCGGCTTCGTGATCTTAGATAAGTCGGTAAAGCAGCGACTGCTCGACCGCCAGGATACGATCCATCATGATAATTTAATTACGGTAGAGATTAATGAATTAATGGCTTTTTGGATAAAATCAATAAATTCTGTCTTACTAACATTTATTTTTTAACATTCTTATTCATTTTTGCTTAGATTTTTACAATTGAGTGCAGTCAATAAATGGTTTATGTTACATGTATTATGGCAGAAGTAGATAAATCATAAATTGTCATCTGACTGAACAGGGCGCATCCATATTGCCCTGTCTTGTTCCGCAACGGTGCCAATCAAGCCTTAATCTGTCTCTATACAATACTTTTTGCTGTTTGTCCCGGCATAGTCCGGGGTTGGAAAATACATTTTGATAGTCGCTTCTCTGGAATTCGCAAGACATGTCCAAACCTTGATTAAGACCTTTCTGTATGTAAAAGTAGCGACTCAATCCCGAGAGTTACCCTTAAACCTGGACATTCACTGCAAATGAATATTTCGGTGGGTTTTTATTATTAATTTATATCATAATGTACCTATATTCTAAACTGCATTTTTTTAGGGCAATAACTTATATAGAATCCTTTTTCTTATATAAAAGTAATAAACTGAACATTATTTACAATAATTAAGAAAATATAAGCATTAATCGACAGACCACGACCAAAAAAATCGTTTTTAGTGTCCTAGGCGGCGCAAAGTTGAAAGAATATTTATGTGTATATGTTTCATGTTATACATAATATGTTTTTTATTTATATAAAGAGATTATTTTAAACAGTATATTCTATTTATTCCCTTATTTTGATATACCACTCACTAACTTAAAATTAGTTTTTTTAATAAAAACACCTAAATTATTATTTGACAATAAAAATTCCAAAGTATGAAATGTACCAATAAATGACGTAATTATAAAACAGAAAGCCTTTAGCAGCGGCGTCATTGTACAGGGTGCAACCAATAAAATTAATGTTGAAAAAACATGAATCGAAATCGCGTTAAGTGCCTATACCTACTGGAAGTATATTTCAAGAATTTAATGTACCGTCACTCACAAAAATATACAAAATAAACTCCATGCCAAATTTACAAAGAATATTTTATAAATAAATCTCACCCCTTAGACCGTATAAGTAGAAGACACAGAACAAAGGGACAAATAAAGATACCATCTTTAAGAACCACCACGGCACAACATCATTATACATACTTGGAGTTAAATGTTACAATACATTGTTGTCGCAAAACAAATTTCAAGAAAGGAACATTCCAAAATACGAACAGTTTAAGAAAGAAGTCAAATCCTTGATTTTCGACAACGATGAATTGTAACAATGCCCACATGTCTGTTTCATACCTTAATTCTTAAGTTCTTCTTTTATACTTTAATTATTTTTATACTTTTATTCTTTAGTTCTTCTTTTATACTTTAATTTAGCTTGTAAATACTCCTCCCATAAGCTCGAGCTTTGGCTCGTATTATGGGGAGTATAATGTCTGTAAAAATGTTATAATATAGAATCAATTTATTATAAAAAAAACATGTATAAATAAATAAATAAAATAAAATAAAAAATAATTATGTTTAATGAAAATATACATTTATTTTATGCAATACTAACTTGACGTGCGATTCTGTCGCTTTTTATATAGATAACTATCTTGGTTCTGTCTATAAAGGTTAGTAAAGGTAATTAATTATCGGTTCTTTCTCGAATATTCTCTCGTGTTCTATCAGCATGCAGACTCTCCCAAAACGTCCAGATATTCTCCAAGTATCTTCCACGACTGTCCGGTTAGTGTCGCGTGCGCGGCTCAGAAGCGTGCAAACACAATTAGTAAATTCATTTCAGTTGTAGTGTGCTGTGTTTGGTCTTTTTACTCCCTTTATATTAATTGACTCGTGGCGTCTGCTTGCTTGCCGTCAACAAAAACTTTGGATCGATTTTTGACCCCTTTCCCGTGATCCAATCGAGCTGAAACTTGGCAAACAGACTCGTGGCGACGATCAAGAAGATCTATCAAAATTTCGTTAAAAAAATTAATAATTATAGTATAATTTCGGATTTTTAGAAATTTTATTCGTTTTTTCAAATTGGAATCATTATAAAAATGTGATTAGCAACGGCGCGGCGCCCCGATAACGCCGCGGAATATTTTCTAAATTTGAATTACTCCGTCGGTATAATAGGTACATCACTACGAATTTCGAAAATTTACAAAACAATTGGCTCACAGATGACAGCAAAATTGGGTTTTTTGGGAAAAAATCAAATAATAATTTATTTCTTTTAGATTTCTGCTTAGTTTTGAAGAATTCTACATTTCTCAAATCTGATTCTGACTAAATCATTTGACGCTGGAAATTCATAAGGTACGATATTGATGATAATTGAATCTATCAAAATCTTGACATCTCAAAACATCTGACATTTTAGAAATATATTAAATTTCTGTTAGCTTAGTGTTATGTCATATGTTTTAATTCGTCTTTAATTATTGTTATATTTTACAAAGAAAGGGAGTATAGTAAAAAGTTGGTTTTTATGGGTTACTTTTTTCTTTATTTTCTTTTCGCGTCATCAGTTTCGACAGTGTTAATCTTCATTTTCACTCGAATAAACTCTTCATTAAAGAATTTTATACACCATTGTTGATCTTGTTGTGTCAAGCCAGCCTCGCCATGTCGCCCATAAAGAAAAGAAATCAATTACCCCCCGCGGCTTATACATGTCTCGCGAAAGTCTGAGGATCGATTTTCAAGGTGAATTTAAGAGGCGACTCTGGAAAAAAGATGGCCAGGGATTTCTCCAGATACAATTGGATTACACAGCAACAAAGATTCTATGAAAAAAGATGCTGTTTCAATACTTTGTTGATCATGTACTGAAACGGCGCGGGACAGAGGAAGATGGAAGTGTTTGGTCATGTCTCTGAGTACGTAAGATTTAACATATATTTTAAATTTGATCATTGAAATTATCATTAGATTGCTCAGAATGCAACAAAACTCTTGAACACGTAAAATATTTCCATACTTAGGTTGAATTATAGATCAAAATATCACTAGCAAGCAAAGCAAATCTTAAGACACAACATTATATCATTAAAAAAACTTGTTACTAATGATGAGTGTATTAATAAGTATATTCATTACATATATAGGGTGTACCAGAGCTAGCATCAGAAACTTGGCCGGTAGATTCCTTCCTATGTTATGGGTCTAAAATTTTCAAGCAACCATGACCTAATATCAATAGTTATGGATCTTCTGTTTATAGTTTTCTGGGATATTCTGCCGTGTATATGTGACCTCTCTGGCCAACGTTTCGGATCCCATTGCAGGGTCCATCATCAGGGCTAATCTGATGATTGTGTGTTGAAGTGTAGGTTAAGTATTGCCTTGCAATACCGTAATAATCGCTTGCTAGATCGTTCCGCAGAGAATTCACGTCAATTCGCACGTAAGTGGTTACACTTATTTTCAACGCCAGTTAGATACTTCACTTAATTTTTTGTCGCTGGTATCGCACACGCGTTGGTAACATGTCAACTATAATAGTACTCAATTTTAATTCCATTTCTTGTATTATAGTTTTTTCTTTTCCAGCAGTAAGTTGTTTTGTAAGATAATAATTTTTCTGTGTAAAGCGCCCTTGAGGTGAGTATTCGCGAAAACGGCTCTATATAAGTCATCTAATTATTATTATTATTATTAATGTCACGTCGGTAAACGTCAAAATGAACGTTATGCGACGCGGCACTGGTTCCGCTTTTCACACAAAACACGTTGGTTTTTAGAACCTCCGAGATTATTCTTTATTCCACTGTTTGCGAGAATGTTTCCGTCGCTTCTAGACCTAACCCTAATGTTATAAATAATTCCAGAGTGTTGTGGGGCGTCCCAGAATATTATGAAATGTTCGATCGTCTTGTACTTGAGAGGCTCTGACAATGCGTAATCATCTCGTTACATTATATTTTAATCTGAATAATTTGATGATAATTGTAATAGGACTTTACGGGAAATAACCTTTATTCCGATTTTTTCAATATGTAATGTTTGTATATTGTCACTGTAAGCCACTGGAACATAACCACTTGTAATCCAGGAATGCATCATATCTAAAAATCTACCGGTTAAGTGCATATTGGATAAGATCGACCGTTTTCTTGCACTCGGCGCATAATAAAACCGTCAATTCGGTCGAGCCGTTCGTGTATTGAATGCATCAAGTTGCAGAGCATGTAGCACCCGGCAGTTATTGACTGAGACAAATGACCGTTGCATTAAAAAATGTCGGGACGATAAACAAATAAGACATTCGAGGTGGCGGATTCCTGGAAAACCAAGTTAACCGGCCGAGTTCATAGAAATTGGAGCGTATTATGTGTCTACCCTGCTGGTCAAACTGTGCGACTCGGACCTAGAGGGAATATTTTTTAAAAGCGTGGACCCCACAAAATGGATTCTCTGCACTTTTGATACATAATGTATACATTCACTATTTAAAAAAACAAAGAGATATTATTACTAGATAGATTATTAGATAGATAGATATAGTTCTTCTTTACAAAATTGTAAACAATATGTTGGACAGCCCTGACCTTGTGGCATGTATCGATTATAATATCCCTTCCACACATAGAACGCGACAAATTCTCACATTCCATCGCAACAATTGCAATACTAATTATCAATCAAATTCTGTGATACACAGAATATTGGGAACTTGTAATGAATATGGTTGCATGATTGACATTTTCGTCGACAGTCTGGAGAAAGTAAAGTTTACACTTAAAGAGGCAATACTGCTTCGTTACTGACTTCAGCTGTTAATATGTAATGGTGGGTAATATATATTTTTCGTACACATTGCCGCTTTGTACTTTATATTTTTAATTTCTGTACTCATGTTTTGGTGCTATTCCTGGTACTTTTAATAATTTGCTACTTGTAATTTATATTGTTTAATGTATGTTCTTTTTAATTTTATGATATATTTTTTTATGTAAAAGCCTATACGCATTGCTGCTCGTTACCTACTCTACATTTTTAATTTTTATACTCATGATTTGGTGCTATTCCTGAAACTTTTAATGTATGTGCTTTTTGAAATTTATTTTATACTCTTTATGTAAAAGCCTAATGGGCGTAAACAAATAAATAAATAAATAAATTACAGTTATATTAAGATTACAGTTCAAACATTACTAAGAAAAATTTCACAAGAAAACAACCAAAATTACAATAACAAATTAAAATATACCTACACAAAAAAATTAACTGAATAAAACACTATAATATGTGGGGTATTAAAGTCAAGGCAGAAATATCAAAAAAAAATGAATGCAGTAATCGAGGATTACTAATTTATAATGTGCTGAATTCGAGATTTTATAGGAAATATAGACTATACATTTATAGAAAACGAGATTTTGGAAACGACAGATACATAAAACCTAGAATTCAGTACATTTTAAATTATCAGTAATCCTCGGTGACTTCATTCAAAATATTGTTAAAATTTTTGGACGTTGCTTTTATAGCCCATAACTTATGTAAAAAATGAAAAAGTCAACAAACCTATGAGTAAAATAGTTAAACATTGGCAAATTTGTATATATAAACTATCACGAAATCGACTGCATGTTTCTATTTAAAATACTCAAA
Source organism: Agrypnia vestita (assembly GCA_016648135.1). Lineage (NCBI taxonomy): Eukaryota > Metazoa > Arthropoda > Insecta > Trichoptera > Phryganeidae > Agrypnia > Agrypnia vestita. The sequence goes on along the minus strand of JADDOH010007788.1, from coordinate 74,353 downwards.
CTGCCATGGAGTACATCTACAAACTCACTGTACTCATTGCCCAGTCTGTTTAGTCTAGGTAGTGATGATTTTATGTGGTATTTTATTCGCGCATTATCGAAATAGAATATATCTTTTGAACGCGTTAACAGTGGAATTCTAAGACATACCTTAGAAATAATATCAGGTCTATCAATTTGAGAACTGAATATTTTGTACAGAAATATTAAGTTTGTTTATTTTATTCTATCTGACAAACTAAGAATATTGAGTTTTTTCATAAGCATGTGTTAAGCCATGTATTCACTAGGGGACAAATTGTCCCTCAACAGCACGCGCGACATAGAGTCTACGTGACGTTGCAACGTCATGCACTGTTCCACGACGACGTGCACAACATAGCGCGGCATTTCTACGTGCCGTGGCAACGTTGCCATGCGCACGGTACCCGAGCGAGCTCACTGCAACATTACGCGGAGCGTCAGTACCACGTGGTATGTTTACAAGTGAATGCGCATGCGCTGTATCTGTCAAGATGACAGTGTGGGGAAACGAGATTGTTCTTGAACTCATCGAGCTGTATCGATCGAAGATCGCATAGAATGTCCGTCCTTCTTTCTTTTTGCAGTAAATAATTTCGCATTCTATTCTTTTTTCTCCTCTTACATTTCGATAAACTCATTAACATAAATAGATACGCAGTTGTCATCATAACCTCATAGGGCGACATTTCCGCGACGTGTGGAAAACAATAATTATTTGCAAAAAGGACCTTGTTTTTAATAATATTCAATTTACTACAGGAAAACCTCGTTAATTTGAAATTGCGACCCAAAAAAACATTTCGAATTACGCGGAACCCCGTTTTCGCCAAATGAGATACTGCAGCTGTCATCGTAACCTCATCGGGTGACATTTCCGCGACAAGATATGCGAATCCCGGTGTGTACACTTCAAATGACCGCGTCATTGTCCCCGAAACATGAGCGTAGATGTTGATGCGACATGCCGAGCGGAATGTTTCGCGATTTGTCCCCTACTGAATACATGGCTTTAATTAATTGAAATCATAAACATATACTTGTAAGACTTCCATAAATCATTCCCAAAATCTGATTCTGATTTCTGAACCTAACGTCTTAATCCACTGCGCTATGACCGGTTGTTTTAAACGGTTGTTTTAAACGCGTCGACGTTATCGTAATATATAACAGTACAACGTACAATTATTGATCCTTTAAACTACGATGTTGCACAAATATTATACACTAATACATAATTACTTTCATTTTCAGCAAAAAAAATTTAGCAAAAATATCAAAACTCAATAATATTATTATACTTTTTTAATTGCAAATAATTATGTGGATATTCGTACAGTTGTATTATGGTATGTTCATATATTCGGATACCGAAAAATGTATACCGAATTACGACATCGAGCCTTTCAGTGGCAAGTGATGACAGGGTAGCATATTTATTTTTCGCAAACGTAAACCGAAAATTCCGCATTTTACGACACGTATGCTTGTTTAATCAGTTTAACGTCGACTTTAATACAGGCAGACATCCAGCGAACCATAACTACATCACGTTGAAGTGAAATTCGCACGCGTGGTTCCAACAAAAGCAATGGATGTCATTTGGACACAATCCACTTGATTCCCGCATTCCCTTTGCCATTGTCCTTTGACAGTATAATCATCATTATTCAATTACACCATCGCCAAACCTACATCTAATTTTGAATCTGTTAATTCGTTACAGAATTAATGATTTAATTAAAACACTCTTTGACTTTTAATTTATTTTATATTAAATACCCTGAATACATTGATAACGCGGTCTATTTACGGAACAGAGAAGAATAGTAGAAGCTGATGGAGATTTGTCTGTAACATAGACAATACAATTAATAAAGTGTCGCTCATCTATAAAATTCAACGTCTGTCTGTCTGTTTTCTATACAAATCTACACCATTTGACAGAACTAACCCAAAATTTGCATTGTTATTATTTAAGACCCAGCGAAAAAAAGGCTCCAACTGTCCTCCCCCTTTACCCCACTCTCCCCCAGATATAAATGTAATACACTCTAAATTAAATTTAATACTATCCATTCCAAATTTTACATTGTTACAATTTAGCACTTTGCGAAAAAATATTTCCCCCCCTATCTTTACTACTTCCTGTCCTTGAAATAATTGTGCATCTACATAAAAAATCCAAATAAAATTTGAAGCCATCAATTTTTTGCATAGTTACCCTTTAGGATCCTGCATAAAATAGAATATACGTCCCCACTACCTCTGATTTCTCTACCCTCTCCCGATAATATAAATCGAAAAGTCAGTATCTCTAATACATACTAATATATATCCATACTAATATATATCCAAGCATAAAATTGAATGTATGTCTGGTTATCTGTACTCTTGAAATTCTGTAATCCGTAAGGATATTTTGCAGGCTAATGGCTGTGGTGGGATATATATTCAATGAGTTTATCTGCCTTTATAAAGGCTGTCACTGCACTTCAGTTCCCTAAATATTTCATGTTTAAAAAAAAATTGCAATTTTTCGTGACACAGAAGCTGAACACGAACCATTTTGTTGTTTTTTTCTTTTTTTGTAATTAGTAATATATATTTTTTAGGTTTTTTGGCCTTTGGGAAATAAGGGAAAAAAAATGGGAATTTTTATATTTCTTTTTATTAAATCTTTTTTATAGCGAATAGAATCGTGATTATTATGTTATTTAACATTTGATTGTTCCAAAAATAAAATAATGTCGTTCAGATGAACAATCATGCAGATCTAAATCAAAATTTTCTTAATTGCCTTTTACAACCCCGATGAAAATATAGTCACTCTACACCACTCTCTCGGACATGTCATCCACCTCCTGCCTGTATCGAAATGGAAACGTCGTAATGTATACCTATAGACTTTGAAAAACAATGGTATCCCACCTCCGCAAATTCTCATTTATAACTCATTTATAACTAATTCTATAAATCGGGCAACGCCGGGTACGGACTGCTAGTAAAAAGTAAAATTTAGATACTGCGTAAAAAATAATGGCATGTGAAGTATGTACATTCAGCTCGGTACTAAGGCCAAAAGAGGGTGTTGTGTGTTGACATGGAGTGTTTGAGAAACGTCCGCTGAGCGGCGCTGCTCACGGCAGGTCGCCGCTAATAATACCCACGTCTCCATTACGTGCAATTTTCCCACTCCCCCTGTCATTAAATTATTTTCATTTCGTTTCCAATTACAGATATTATATTTCCATGTTCAATTCCGAAGGAAAACCTACGCGACTAAAGCCGCCCAGGTCACCGCAGCACGGAACGCCGAACATTCAATGTTCAACGGATACACGAATTACAAACACATGATTACGATGTGATACAAAAATGATGTAAAAAATAATATTAAATTATATCAAAACTATTTCAGCCGCCAGTTATGGCTGTGAGAACACCGCTATCTAGAGTAGCGTAGCATCTTGTTAACGTTAGTGATGGACGTAATTAAATAGAGAATTACACTTATGAGCATATATAGAAGCAAAAAAGTGAACCGAAACCTGGCGTCGAGTATCGATCCCGCTTCCTCTCGCACGCAAAGCGAGCACTCTACCATCTTAGCATCTTGCTATATAGAAAGAAAATCATATACTACAGCTAGACCGCATTCAAAAGAATGTGCGCAAAAAATATGTGTGTTGTTACGATGCAAAAATGAACACAAAATAAGTTTTTCTAGTAAGTAAGTAACCTTTTTCAAACTAAAAAATATATATTTATTTGGAATATCATATTGAGGCTTGTAATACTGGCTTTCCAGGCAACTTTCCCCCGCTTTCTTCTTACCGGACAAAGCTAGGGAATGGTCTTTTGATTGTGGTCGACGTTTTGGTATTTACGTTAAAAAGAATATTACTTATAATACTCCACATTTAAATGCGAAATCTATGTATACTATTTCACGAGAAGGACTACGTCTCTCGCGTAGACCTTTCAAGTATACGAAAGGTTTTCAGATTTGAAACATATAAACAATTTGATGTTCCAACGATGGAATCGGAGAACGTTGCTTTGTGTAGAGTGATTACCAGTTCATTTGGGTTGCAAGGTAAAAATCGTATACAGGGTTATTTGTAAAACATTAATAACCTCGCAGGAATATACTTCTGCCTTGATTATGAGTCGAAAATGTTCCAGTTATCATGACCTAATGTCAGTAGTTAGGGAGACATGCGACATCAAAGTTTGCATTTTTTTTCAATATTCCTGACTTATTTTTTGTCAAACGTTGGACTATCACTATAGTAACTAATATCAATTACGAAAAAGTCATTCGTTTCAATACAAGTTAAATAAAATGATTGAAACCCTGAAAAAATTCCAATTGGAATGTTTTCCAATTGGAATTCGAAAGTTTTTATTTTTTTATTTGACTTATATTAAAGGGAATGAATTTTTCATACTCGATATACATTACTGTTATGATCCAACGTTTTACCAAAAATAAATCAGAAATATTGAAAAAAAAAATGCAAACTTTGATGTCGCATATCTCCTTAACTATTGATATTAGGTCATAATAGCTTGAACATTTTCGACTCATAAACAAAGCAAGAGTATCGTCCTGTGAGATTATTAATGTTTTACAAATAACCCTGTATATAAAAGACTTCCGTATAAGTTTATCATATAAATAGCTTCGTTTCTGTGAGATCTGTCATTAATGCAGCAGTCAGAAGCTCTGTCTTTCGCACAGAAGTCAGATGTTCTCCGGCGAGAAGATAATATTTTATTTATTTAACTGAATTTATTTTTTACTTTTTTGAAACAAAAATAAAATTTTAGCATTTTCGTAAATACCTTAAAACCGTGAATAAATAGAATTCTATATAATTAATTGGTCAAATAGGTATAGTACTTATGTGGCTGTATTTGTTAGCGTGTACAATAAGTGATTATGTGATAATGTTTCTCTATTAAGCAGTCATTTATATTTTTTCACTAAACATAAAATGTTTGTAATGTACTTGCGTGTGTGCTTTATGGCGTGCGTTTTTTCCCGAACAATACTACTTTAAATAAAAATTACGATGTAACATTCTACGAAAAGAGCAAAATTATTTCATTTCGACCAGACCATTAAAAATAATATTTCTTCGCAAAATTATCCACTTCTTACACAATTTCAATGGAGCGCCTCACACTCGGGAAAACTATAATTGCATTGCAATTTTTGAAAATAATAGTATGTTTCAGTACGGGGGTATAATCTTTATGTTTAATTAAACATTCACATAAATATATTTTGAAAATTTTATTTTAAAATTTTCAGCAAATTTATGAATCAATTTGAAATATACATCCAGAAAAATCATTTCGACGAAAAAATATTTTAGCTGCTACCTGAATATTCGAACCACGGACCTCCAGTCTATCTGGAAGTGGCGCGTTATCCAGTTTCGCCACCGCCAGGTTGCTTATATAGGTTGATGTGGCGTAATGGGATAACGCGCACAAATTGGAAATTAATGTAATGTTGACTGTACGTGGTAGGTAGGTAAGGAAAGGATCGCTGAGGTTTGATGATATAGAACGTGTGAGAGGGAAAAGGATAGTGAAGAAAACATATGAGGCAAGTGTTGAAAGCAGCAGGAATAGAGGGCGTCCGCACGATCATATAATACAAGTATTGGAAGTTGGCCCTGTTAGTAGCTCCAACTACCGTAGAGCATGCACGAGAAGATGTACGAATGCGGCCGAAGCAAAATAGGTCTGCCAAGATATAAAAATAAAGCGTTCTATCTTCTTTGCCTACTCTTCTGGGGAAACAGCCTGATGGTTAGTTAGTTATAATAATAGTTAAATAGTTAGTTATTAATTGTTATTTTACTTAACATTAGGAGAAGAACTTTGTAGGTACTCAGGAATCCAGAGAAATTCGTTGTTCCGCTTCAAGAAATTTTATTGGTTTATACAAAAGAGTTCAAGCGATAATATTACAGTATTCGGTTAGAGAACCGACGTGGTACTGAGTAGTAAGGGGGCGTGTCAATATGGCTCCCCTTAATTCACACCCATTTGCTCTCTCATATTGTCTGCCTCTCTCATTCTTTCAGACAGACGTTCATACGGATATTAATTAACATTAATTAATTAATTAATTACAACAATTAGTTGGTTAGTTTATAGTTAATTATAAATTTTGATACTATATTTCTGTTATATTTAAGGATTTTTGGTTAAAAATATAAACATATATTAAGCGAAAAGATATTCAAATAGTTTTAGTTAGTATCAAATTTAATTTCAGATATACTTTTTTCTTTCACCTTCATGGGTAAGATGACATCACCCTACGGTAATTTGACTAGTATTCCACCCACAACCACCACGGTCCTGCACTTCCTCTAGCCGAGGACCGCCGCAGGCCATCCTACGTCACGACGGTGTGACGGTGTTCCACGGCTCTTTAATTAAAGCAGGCAAGCCATCCGCGACGATGCTAAAGGATTACCTTCGCTGGACTTGATATAATTGCGTTAATATACTCCTTCCCACATGAGACTCCGGCGGCGACCAATAAGGATCAAGTATAAATTGAAACGTAGCCTTCGATACCCAGAGGAAATCTTCGCAGTAATCAAATGTTCAAATTCGGAATAGTTCCCGCACCTAATCTTATCTAAAAATGTTCAAATTATTTTTGTATTAGCATCGCAGTTGTAATATTATCGTATTGTTATTTCATCCATGTAGATTTAGCAAAAATAAAGTACTGAAGCTACTTCCGAAAATATTTAGTAGACGGGTATACTTTAACGGATGTCGTTCTCGAGGCATGAAAAAAATGCTGACCATTCGAAGCTTAACAAATGAATAAGTTTAATTACTATTGATAAATTGAATAGAATAAAATTCGTCCAAAAATGCGATAGTAAATTAAGAAATATTTTTATTTCGAAGCAAATTTTCTCGTCCCTCAGCTTCAGCCCAGAAATTCTACTGATGGTCGCTATATATCGTCTACATAACATGTTGTCACGGGATCATGGCGGTAGGAGACAAATCAAATATTTGAAATTAATTATTTATCACATCATAAAGTTTATATTTATCACCAAAGTAACTGGACACGTATTTCATTGGAGCACTATTCTTTAATTCACAATAATTTCGCAATAATCATCACTTAGTGTATATTATAGATATCTCACAGAGACGAAACTGTATTAATTATGGGAAAGTAGGTATAGAAGTCATTTGGGTGTACACAGGACTTATGACCTGTCTTTTTATGGTTGGCTTAAGTGATCACTTTACACAATTGTAACATTCGCCATTTCCACCCATGATAGAATATACCATGCTTATTCATTTTTTGGAAGTTGTATATATGTTAAAATTGCGTGGAAAGCTTTCATATATGAGTTGTAAGCGCCTTTTCCATGCGGCCTGTACAAAGCCATTTTCATTCCCCTAAATCCCCACAGATGTCGCTAATGAGAAAATCTACATTGATTTTTTACGGAATTTTGAGAGCAATATACTTTATTGTGTGTAATGAAATTCATCCGAATACTTGCATTACACTAGGATACGCCAGGAAATATTATTTCCAATTTTTGTTAAATTCCTTTTTACCAGTATTTACAATTCAGAATATTTTGAGTTTGTTCAAATCTTTCAGAACAGTGCTGGATTTATGTCACAGAGACATTATTAATCAATTAGTGTATATTATAGAATTGATTAATAATGTCTCTGTGACATAAATCCAGCACTGTTCTGAAAGATTTGAACAAACTCAAAATATTCTGAATAATCATCACTAGTCGCTGATCGCACTGAATCACCGCTTCGCTTGTTTTCTGTGGTGTAGATTTATTATTTGTGTAATCGCTGGAACACAATGCCGTCGCGTATTTATAAAGACCCGAAATTCTCAAATCTTAATCTTAATTCAAATCAATTCAAAAAAAAATCCCGATTAGCTTAAAAAGAAAAGCCTTCGAATTGTGCGTACTGCCAGTGATGACGTATGGAGTGGAGACGATGACCCTAACGAAAAAAAGTGTCGAAGAGCTCAAATGCACGCAACCATCCACGGAGACGTCCATGCTTGGTGTAAGCCAAAAAAATGATGAAATTAGGCGCAGAACTAGAGTAGTGGATATCATGGATCGTGTAGCGAAGCCAAACTGGAAACGAACAGGCTGCAAGGTTATGTTGCAAGGCAGGATGCCACAAGATGGATTCCCAGAGTTCTAATGTGAGGACCTTGGAAGAATAAAAAAGGCGTAGGAAGACCTCAAAAGAGATGGTCTCACGATATAACCTATATGGGGAGGAAGAAATGGCTACAAAAAGCAAACAGCAGGGAAGGATGGAAAAGCTGAAGAAGAAGATGTTCTCAAAGTTTTCGGAATAATTTTAGTTAATTCTAAATTCTTCTGGAATATTTGGAAGCCTTCGGTTATGTGATGTTCTCATTGTTTTATACTTCGTGACAAAATTTACACGCACGATAGAATTCCGAAACACAAATTTACTTGTCGTTTTACATTTTTGCTGTTTGAAATTAATGTATCAACATATATATTTAATATAAGTACTCTTGTATTTACACATTCTTGACATGTATAAAAAAATAGAGAATTCTAAAACAGCATGTACTTATAAAAGGCTTAATCAATATATATATATATAAAAAGAAACCTGTGTTTCCCTATCCGCCAAGTTTTCTCCACAACCAGCCACAAACACCCACCAGTGGTTATGGTGGTGGCCAGTCCTTGGTGTCACATCGAGAATATGCGAGTTTGGTGGGGGTGGCTGTGCGTGGGTAGGAGTGGGTGACGAAAATGTGCTTTCTAGCACATTTTTTTGTTTTCGGAAGGCCGCAAATGCTTCATATTGTTTCAAAATAGACGCGCCGACTGTATCGGTGAGTCAAGAAGGTTCCGGAAAAACCTGTTCTAGAAAGTTCTGGAAGGAGAAGGTTCTAGAAAATTCCCGAAATGTAAGGTTCTAAACTGAGTGGCGGAATGTGTCGGTGTGTCTACCTGTTCCTGTACTATTCGCTAAATTTCTTGAAAGTTCTTGAAGGAAAATGTTCTAGAAGGTTCGTGAAAATTCTATGACGATCCAAACAGTGTACTAAAAATCTACGCGTGCAAAGCCGCGCGGGCATAGCTAGTATATTATATTTGTTCTGCATAGTGTTATTGTCACGTATAACATAAATTTCTCAAAATTATAGTACTAAGTATCCCCATCTGTCCGGCGGGAGACCGGGGTTAGGTTCATAAGAGTTATTTAACTGAATTTCCTTTTTTTAAATCACAAAAACACATTCTTTGCAAATGTTTGAGATGTTAAACACGGTTTTTTTTCTTACGAGATGATGTAATATATTTTCTTATATAATATAAGCCAACCTCTGTCGTTATAAAAGGAGTTTGTTATTAAAATTTAATCATTTACTTTTTATATTGTACCCAAGTACATCATTACAGTCTTAATTTACATTTTCAGGGTTTCATAACTGTAATAAATATAAATAAAATCTCTTTTATGAGAAGGCCTCAAAATTTAGTCTATGTATATATATTATAATTCAGCACTAACGACGTAACTTAACATATTAAGCATCTTAAATTCGCCACGCATATATACACGGTGGCATACATATGTACTTTATGGGGGGCTTCATATCCGACCTTTTCACACCATAATTCACTTGGTTTTTCCTGCCTCGGTGTCTGTTCGCGGGGTCACTCGTTCGGGGGTTCGAAATGCAAACATGTCGGAAAACTCGCCATCCGCCTCGAGACGAATGGACCACGATAACGGTTGACTCTGGTAACTCCTGAAGGTTCTCAAATTGCATCCAAAAACACAAATTACATAACGCTCATCGTGCTTGTGCTCACAATGTCATGGCCACTAACTAAGAAGAAAGCATCCTGGATGTTTTTTACAGGAAAATCTTGTACAGGCTCCTTTATATTACAAAAACATTTTAAATCTATCTTCCATATGCACGTTTCATATTTTTCACGTATTGATGATATGTATACATCGGCACACTTCATGCCACAATCAGGCTTTTTAGATTGTAAAGTAATGATTAAAAATTAATTGAAATATCTTTTTTCTTTAATTTAAAAAAAATAAAATATTTTTAAAATTTTTAAATATCTTAGGCCCTCAACAGTGAGTTTAATGTTATATTTGATGAGCTTATCTTTTATCAAAATATTATCACGTGTCGTGGCTGCAGGAGGAATTAATGAAACGCTGGAATGTGATTTTATTGATTATCAATTACTTAATTTAACTAACGTACAAGGTCACTTACCGCTATTTAATGTAACGCTTTTCCTTAAATTAACTATTTCGCAAATTTATCACTCGTAAATAGACACTTTATATTCGCTTTAACACTTTATTGACTATTCTCTAGAATATTCCATCAATTTCAGCACTTATTATTATTCGTTTCGGTTTATCTCGCTACGTAAGAACTTTCTCGAATCGCTGTCGAATTTCCGCTCGCCTGACTTGGGCGATATTATCCTCAAAATATATCTGCCTACTTATATGAGGAGGAGGAAGATGGATCTGTCAGAAGCTTCAACAACCGAAGAGCGTGCATGAGAAGATGTTTGAAAGTAGACGAAGCAAATGTGGTGTGCCAGGGCAGAAGGGTGTGGCGTTTTATTTTCTTTGCATACCCCTCTGGAAAATGGCGTGAGGATTAGTTAGTTGTTAGATAATACGGCTTGGATTTCTACCGCACCCACCCTATTCACCGGTTAGTGCCCCCTCCGATTATCATTTATTTCGACCCAAAGAACATTCGCTACGTGCTAAAAAATGTGTTTATTTTAGTCGTATAAATATTTTTTATCGACGAAAACCCTAAATATTTTTATTAAGAAGCAATTGAAAAATTAACTGAAAGGTGGAAAAGGGTTACAGAAAAAATGTAAATTATTTTGTTTTGTAAATATTTATCCTTGTATATAAATTATTTTAACGAGTTAAAAACAATTTTGAAATATTTCCGGGCTCCCTAATATATTAAAATCTGGTTAGTATTACAATAATTGTGCTGGAAATATTACTTTAATTAATAATACTTTATTATCCTTAATTTAAAAAAAAAAAAAAAAAAAAAATGTTGCTCTTATTTTCAAAATATTGTTTACGTTAAAGTCAAGCCCAATGCACTCGCTAAAAAACAAATTCTGTGTAAAAATTAATTTAGACTTTATCACAAAATCGCTTTTTATATAGTTGTACCTGCCATATCTTTACATACCCTCGGATACTTGACTCGTAGTTTAAAAATTAATAAAAAAATATTTTAAAATGAAAATTACATTTCAACAGTAAAATTTTATCTGGAGACATTTTTCATAAAATGATACAATAACGAAAAAATATTAAAATCATCGAGTCCTGAAGGTGAATTATTTTTTTATCGTGAAATAAATTCCGCCGGAACGCGGCGGGGGGAGGCGGGGGGAACCGACAATGCGTTGCGAGATACGTCACGATATTTAAAATGTTATATTTCTTTCTGAAATGTATATTAAAAATGTAATGAATTTTCACATCGCGTAACAAAGCAACATTTCGCAATTTTAAAAACATTTATGAATTTTATCGCACCTTCAAGCGGCCGGTGAATATTTCTGTAAAATATTTTTGAAGAAGTGTGCTGTTCTATGTAAAGGCTTTACTGTATTGAACATCTTTTCGTAACCTAAAAGGAAGAAACCATCCTTTATCTTAATTTATTTCGTCTTTAAAAATGGTGTTCGATAAATACAGGATGCGGAAATGCAGGGAAATTATTCAGTTGTCACACTTGAACATTTGTCATGAAAGCATTCGCTAAACACTAACTTAACACTGAATTGCAACGGCATTATCATACTGTGGTGTATTCAGGTAGGAAACCTTTGCCAGAAGAGTGATTCCCAGCTTACTCGATCTCTCTTTAATTAGCTGGCGTGCGGACAGAACAAGGTTTCGTTAGGGTCGGTCGACACTCCTATATCAGAAAATACAGAATAAATACAGAATCCCGTCAACCTCTCATCCTTTTATTTGGTTCTCTATATCTCGAGTTGGGATATATAATACACACAGTACTTGCAAGTAGACTTAGGTTGTTCTGTTATCTACGATACTATACATAGGCTGCTTAACGAACGTTTAATTTCTAGTAATACTTATAGAATATTTAATGTTTTAAATACAATAATTTATTTAAGATAAATTGTAGAAGTCTCACCGACACGAAGCTATTTATGTGAGAAACGTGCATGAAAGTCTTTTGTATAATGGCACAGGGCTTCAAATTCATATGTTATAAGCGTTACTTATATACATTATTGAACACAGTAATACAAGAGATGTAATTCGACTCTTTAACTTTCTGAACAGCGCGTATCTAACTGAAGTAAAATTAAACTAACTAATTTACCATTACGCCGTTTCCCCGTGGGGGTAGATAAAGAGAAAATATAGCGCCATACTCTTCTGTGCTGACATACAACTCTCGCCTCATCCACATTCATACATCTTCGCATGCAAGCTCGACGATTGTTGAGGCGTCTAACGGGACCGTCTTCCAGTATCTAATTAATCTGGTCGTGCTACGTCTTCCGCGGTCGCCTTCTCTTTCTGGCGCCGTCAACACTTGCATTATATATCTTTCTTACCATTTTCTCATTCATTCACTCAACATGCCCAAACCTCCTGAGTGACCCTGTTTTAATTCTTTGAATTATGCTACGATCTGCTTTACTTTCATTCCTAATATCTTCATTCTTTCTATCTATCATACATGGATTTGCCACATAAACGTCTAAGGGATCTCATCTCCACTGCAAATAATCTTCGTATTATAAATTATCAAACCGTTACTTATCATACATGGATGGATACTTACATACATTACATACATGGATGGATACTTATCATACATGGATACTCTATCATACATGGATTTGCCACACATACGTCTAAGGAATCTCATCTCCACTGAATTCAATCTACGTATTATAAATTATAATTATCAAACCATTACTTATCAATTTACTTAAGAAATCTATATGTGTATCAAAGTTAAATCTAATGATTGAGTTAAAAAAATATTAAAAAAGAAAGTAATGTTTATTAAATTGAATAAAACTAAACTATCAAAAAACTTTAACACGGAAATAAATACTGCAACAAAACTCAACGCAGCTTTACAATAATATTTTACATATTTCTAAGAATTTTTAGCGATGATAGTAAGCAATGAACGCCCTTGTTATCGTCATGCAATACTCATATGCACATAAATATAAAGAACGATGATCTTGCAATAACAAATTTTTACTGATGGATAAAAATATGACTGTACACTTACGGGATCAAAATCCTGCGCTTGCCGATAGTGCTTATTTTAGAAATTTATTTTGAAACTAGCTTTGTCTATAAGAAACACGAATACACACCAAAAAATAAATAAATTCTGATAAACGAGGCGTATTTTAGGGGTAAAATTGAATGCATGCTACCTTTCTGGGAAACCGGAAATTAAAACAAATTTAAATTGACTTCAACGGCATCAAAATGAAATACTGAAAATGGTTTACAATTTCAACTAACTCACGCCAACTGAAACAGTCTACAAAACATCAGTAACGTACCCTAGGGCTAGTCAAGGGCCATATCTAGCATGATCAATAATAAAATAAAATATATAAAACAAACTTTTAATACTAATAATAATAATAATAATAATTGGATAATTTGTATAGCGCCGTTTTCGCGAAATACTCGCCTGTTAGCCAATTGATTCAATATTTATAATAACGTTAAAACTCAATATCAATGACATGACAGATGAAACACAAACGAAGAGCATTTCAATGGTACAATAATGAAAGACATAGCATTTCGCAAAATACATTGAAACAACAAGCAACATATAACACTCGAATTAATAAACACGTAAAAATAAAAATATATATACGGCATATGGGTGTCTTTTTAGCGCATTAAAATTATGTTTTGACTTTGCCCAACCGATAGAACAATTCAGTATTACCAAATTCAATAAAAAATGATAAACTTACTACTGTTAAGTCACAGACGCAATACACACCAATAAGTTGCATTTAACACATACATATAAAAAAAAATTCAATTGTTTTTTTTAAACCCTAGATCCTAAATGTTTTCATAAACAAAAATAATCATCAGGGGCGTGCGCGAACGACTTATTTATAAAGGAATTATAAATTTATTTTTTTAATATTAATTAACTGTAAATTTATTTTACAGTTAATTAACCTCATAGCTATGTTATAATGAAATTAAGCCTTTTATTTTTTATTTTTTATTTCTTTAATTAATAATAATATATAATATTTTATTACAAAGATACCTTGAAAATATTTACAATTCATTTTTTTGTATGTATATACCTCACCAAATAGAATTACGATTCTTGTGTGGTGAGGGATAACCTTTTAAAATTATATAGGTAGGTAATCTAATTTATTAGACAATGAGAAAGGTAATATATTATTTATCTAATATATCTAAAATTTTAATTTATAATATAATACATAGAAATAGCAGTCAAATAAATAATAATATAGAATAAGTAGTCAAAAAGACAATTCTGCAATAATAATAATTTTAGGCCCTACTAAAACATATTAATTCTAACCTCATACTTTTGTTATAATTAAGTTAAACCTGAGTAAGTAAGTTAAACCTAAGGATGTAAGGTAATCCTATTAGGTTCTAATAAAACTTCTAACCTCATACTTTTGTTATAATGAAGTTAAACCTATTAGGTCCTAAAAAACTACTTGTGTTCTAATGAAGTTCAACCTTTTAGGTCCTACTAAAACATATTAGTACTACTAGATCCTAATTAACGAGCATCTTCACCACTTATGTAAAAAAATAACATTTTCTCGTGTAATAATATATTTTAATCTAATCATTGTAGTAATAATATATTTTTTGTGAGCATTTATTTTTCTATTTTATAAAATAGAGTAAAATTTAAAAATACATAATTTATCGGAACAGTAAGCATTTTATTCCTGTATACTTAATATTTTTTAACCTTTTTATATTATGTGTGAGTTGTTATACATATATTTGTATAAAATATATTCATTTCCAAGTAAAGCCTGAACCACAAACAGTTTGAGCATTTTGAATGGTATTTTAGCGACATGCTTAATTTATCACTTCGTTAATTGTTATTTTACGGATGTATTTTACAGGAAATGCGTCAACTATTATTACTGACGGGCGCGTATTATGCCAATGTACGCTACAATAATGAAATATTCATAAGATTAATATGGACAGATATTTATTGAATTTTTATTCAATTCTAGTGGTTCGTGCCAGGCGCTGTCGGGGTTTTAAAAACAGGTGGTTAGGGGAGGTTGGACGGGGGTGCCTTTGTTTTACGCGGGTCGTGAATAATGACGCTGTATGCACATATGTGGGATGACTGATTTTCTATCAATGCAATTGAGCAAAATCGTAAATGGATGACATTAAAATACATAATTCTCTATGTAACGATACGCATTAGCGCTACGCTATACTCGACGGCGCTGTGTTCACCAATATTTTGAAACTAAATTAATTAATCAATTAGAAAGGCATACAGAAAAATCAAATCCACGAAAAAAAATTTGGTTGCTCCCGGGATTCGAACCACGGATCTCCTCCTATCCGAGGCAGGCGTGTTATCTAATTACGCTATAGCGGTCTTGTATATTTCCGTGAATATATCGACCTTATCTGTAAGTCTCTTTTATGAATTGATTAAAAATGATTATCCATTATTAGAGCAATCCACTTTTTCTGGTACGGTTGTCACAAATTACTTTATATAACTGCCGCTAGATGACGGCAAAATTAACCGTTTAATTCATTTTTTTTATTTTTGGACATATTTGATAAAACACACATAATATTATATTCAACAACACATTCTTATTGTGAAGTTGCAATTTTTTCAAGACAAAGTTTTGTGAGATTTAAAAACAAATTAATTAATCAATTAGAAAGACATAAAGAAAAATCAAATCCACAAAAAAATATTTCTGTATGTCTTTCTAATTGATTAATTAATTTGGTTTTTATGTTTCACAGAACTTTGATCGGAAAAAATTGCAACTTCACAATAAAAATGTATTCTTGAACATAAAATACTAGCTGTTCATACCCGGCGTTGCACGGGTTAAGGATTGAGTTTAAAATAAATTTGTGATTTTTATGTTCAATTATGTTCCCCGCCGGGTCCTAAAGAATATGTTTCTAAATTTTGAGTCCGATCGATCAAACAATACAGATTTGAAAAAATGTCAGGGGGAGGGATAGGGGTATGAGAATAGGGGGAAATGTTACCTTTGTTAAGGCATAAGTTTGCAAAATTTGAGTCGAATCGGACTAACGGTGTGGATTTGTATAGAGAATAGACAGACAGACAGACATTGAGTTTTATAGGTATAGATTTTGAATTCTGAATGTAATAATACTCTGTATCAAGGTGCATTTTATGAGGTCACTTGCACATTGACCAAAAATATTTTCATTAAAGAATTATTATAATTAAAAATTTCAAGAAACAAATATTGTATAAAATTTTTAAATATATAAAACTTGGTACAAGAGAATTAGGTTTATTTTGATTTTTGCAAAACTGAAGTTCAGACATGTAATAGTAGGTTTAGAGGGGTTATAGCTAATTCTGTATAATTCTCGCTTGCAACTGAGGAAAATGCCGGCCATGGGTAGGCTACCATTGTTTTGCGTACAGCCCCAAAGCCTGACTTTGCAAAATTTGTCTTAGATTGGAAAAAATGTGCAGAATTGTTTACGGAACTGATATCAGTTCAATTTTTTTTACCCGTGTAACACGCTGAAGAGAAAAGTGGCAGATTGTTTTTCAATGTGAACATTTTCGTTTCATAGAAAACAGGTAGTCGGACATTGCGCAATTAGAACCTGACGTAATAAATTCTGAATATAATTCATTAACAAATTTTGTAGTGACACTTATTTTCAATGTTCCATTTACACATACATTCATTTAACATTTCCTTATAGAAACACTTAACATAAATTGATGCTTGCGAGAAAGAAAAAAGCCGAAACAAATCAAGTGAGATCACCATTAATCTATGTGATTTACTCAAGCCTGGGTGTTTTGTAATGTATTTCGCTTCTGTAATTGGGCCTCTTGGCCTGTTGAAGCTTAGAAAAAAAGTCGTCGCAAATTATTTATTCAATTCAATTTTTTTTTCGAAAATTTTACTTGTTGAAAAATGTGGAACAAACAGTATCTATGGCGATTTATTTTTTGACTGTTAATTTATTTTTTCAAACCTTCATATCTTAGTGCCGCGAGCTGTTAATTTTCGCGTTGGCCAAGGAATTATCTGTGTAAATATGAGAATTTTTGCTGATTCAGACTGATATATTTTCTGATCAATGTATGTTCAAGATACCATTAGGTTTGTGTTTTCTTTAAGCTCGTTGGTTGTAAATAGTGAAGTTAAATAATTGTATTTTCGATAAGCCCGTTGGTTGTAAATAGTGAAGTTAAATAATTGTATTTTCGATAAGCCCGTTGGTTGTAAATAGTGAAGTTAAATAATTGTATTTTCGATAAGCCCGTTGGTTGTAAATAGTGAAGTTAAATAATTGTATTTTCGATAAGCCCGTTGGTTGTAAATAGTGAACTTAATAATTGTATTTTCGATAAGCCCGTTGGTTGTAAATAGTGAAGTTAAATAATTGAACATTAAATCAAATGAGTGATGTTTAACGAAACACGGGTACATATACAAGACCTTTCCTGTGTGTCAGGTACTCCTCTAATGCGATTTGCATACCGTTCATTAGGATTATTTGTTGGCTCCGCATGGCGTGTGGCGGCTGTCGGAAAAGTGTGTTTTTCCTCCGAGTGACCCGCCGCCCTGTCGGTGCAAATAAATTAATACTTATTACTTCGTCCCGCCTACATTGCCGTTCCGATCATGCCATCTTTACTTACTTGCGTAACAGCAGATCGCTTAAGCTTAATGGTTGAGTAATTCAAGTTTTCTCCATATTGAAAAGAACTACTTGAAATTAAATTTGCGTTGGAATAATAAATCACCTCAATTTTTTATTTTTTGTTTCAGATCATGTTCGAGAATTCTCTTGCGGTGCGCTGTTCTACAGGACGATGTTTATGGACGTGAAATCGGACACCTTGTATCTGGGCGCCATGTAAGTACACATTTGAAATTCTAAGGCTCTTTATTTACATTTTGTATATCGTACAGAGACTCACAATTAGTTTGGTGACGGAACGTAGCTACAGAATAAATAAGTAACAATATAAATATGGTCATCAATCCTCTCAAAAATGCTCATCCCATGCGAGACAAAGGTATTTTTTATATGGGATAGTAGATACGAACGTCTTTTTTTTGTGACCATAGCGCTTAAGACCTACCGTACGGCTGGTTTAAGTGATCACTTTACAAAATGTAACATTTACCAATTCATCTCATGATAGATTATCGCATCTACCAAAATTTTGGAAGTTGTATACTGGGTTATTTGGAAAACATTAATTACCTTGCAGGCCTATATTGCTGCCTAATATTAATAGTTATGCAGGTATGCGACATCAAAGTTTGCATTTTTTTTCAATGTTTCTGACTTATTTTTTGTAAAATATTGAACTATCATTACAGTAACTTATGTTTACAAAATGTAACATTAACCAATTTCAATCTTCATGATAAGATTACCTCATTCTATCAAAGTTTGGACGTTGTTATGGTTTATTTTGGAAAACATTAATTAACCTCGCAGCCTATATTCCTGCCTAATATCATCGGTTATGCAGGTATGCGACATCAAAATTTGCATTTTTTTTCATGCTTCTGACTTATTTTTTGTAAAACATTGAACTATCATTACAGTAACTTGTATACAATAAATGGCTTTCTCATGTATAAATAATTTAGATACAATAAAACAAATAAAAACCGAAACGCTAGACTGTGCCTCTAAATGCTCACTTTCATTTAACAGGCAATACAACATAAAAATACTTAATCTGAACATCCGATCGCTAGAAAAAAACTTTGACAATTTATTAGTCTTCCTAACTGACACCAACATGGAATTTGACATAATAATCCTAACTGAATGTTGGACGACAGACAACACCATACTCAGACCCATTAAAAATTATGAACCATTCAGGACAGAAATTTCTCAAAACGGATCGGATGGTGTTGTTGTATATATAAATAAACAAGTAAAAAACGTCACTATCTATGAACCTACCTTATTAAATGCAAATTGTTTAAAAATAATAATTAACAGCACTCTTGCAATACTAGCTATCTACAGATCGCCTAGCAACGCATGTATTACGGAATTTATTAACTCACTAGAAGAAAACATACATAACATTAACATTTATCAGACTTGTATTATAGCGGGTGACATCAATATCAACACTATTTGTCTCAAACACAAACAAGCACACGAATACGAGTGTCTAATGTCAGCATATGGCTATCTTGAAACAATAAGCGTAGCAACACGGGAAAACAGAGAGTCAGGTTCTTGTCTTGACCACATATATATAAAATCAAAACTAAGCATACAGACTGCTGTCATTAAATCAACAATTACCGACCATTACAGCACTGTGCTAGGGCTACACGGCAATACCACAAAACTACAAAGTAAGCAACATCTAACAAAAACCCAACAAATAAACTTCGAAGAACTTAAAACTGATCTAATTACAGAAAGCTGGATAGACGTATTAAAAGAAAAACAAACGGATGTAGCTTTATCTAGATTCTTAAACACTCTTAATAAACATATTGAAAAAAATACTACCTCTTATGTTAGAAAAATAGATAAATGTATAAAACCCTGGATAACACCGAATATAATTAAATGCACTCACAAACGTGACCAACTTCATCAGCAAGTAAAAAAACATCCATTCAACCATTCACTATATCAGTATTATAAAAGATACCGCAATATATGTAACAACATAAAAAAAAAAAGGAAAGAACAACACTACAAACAAAAAATCGAACAAAACAATAATACTAAAAACATATGGAATGTCGTAAAAGAATTAAATGGTATTGAAACACATAAAAAAAGTAACATTAATACTTTGGTACACAACAACACTACCATCACCGATAAGAAAGAAATAGCGGATAAACTAAACCTTCACTTCTCCACAATTGGTGAAACACTAGCGCGTAAAGTACTAAATAAATATAAACAGCAGTCACACTATGATAATATAAAAACTAATGGATCCCATCTCCCCAAATTTGAGATCTACCCTATCTGTTACAAAGATGTGGAAAAAATAGTAGATGACCTGAACATAGACTGCTCTCCAGGCCCGGACGGAATATCCGCTAGAGTAATTAAATTGTGCAAAGAAATATTACTAAAACCTATAGTTCATATATTTAATTTAAGCATCACAAAAGGTATTTTCCCGTCCCAACTAAAAACGGCTAAAATCACACCTATACACAAAGCTGGCAATAAAGACGATCTAAATAACTACCGACCTATATTCATCCTAAATTTACTATCTAAGCTGCTAGAGAAATGTGTTTGTAATCAATTCACCAACTTTTTAGAAAAACATCAAATTTTAGCCAACAACCAGTTTGAATTTAGAAAAAATCGGAGTACACAAGAAGCAATACAGGAAGTTATTGGTTATATTTCAGACAAACTTGACAATAATAAAAAATGTATAGCAATAGCACTAGACTTAACGAAAGCTTTTGACACAGTTTCACATGAAAAAATGCTTCACAAACTAAAACAGACTGGACTTTCGGAAGCAAGTTACAACTGGTTCAAAACTTACCTTACAGACAGAACACAATTTACACAACTTAAAAATGACGAACATTACATCAAATACGGAGTCCCTCGAGGAAGTACACTAGGACCCGTTTTATTCCTCCTATACATAAACGATTTATGCAAGCTAACAACGGGGGGGAAAATAGTTACTTTTACAGACGATACAATACTCCTGTTTCACGCTTCAACATGGGATCTTGTTTACAAAGCAGCTGAACTGGGTTGCAACATAGTAAAACACTGACTGGAAAATAATTTGCTAACAATCAATCTCAAAAAAACTAAGTATTTGACATTCAGCATAGATAAAAGAGGGCAGCCATCTAGCGATTTAAAATTGATTATGCATGATTTCCAACACCAAAACTGTGGTTGCACCCCCTTGGAAAATGAAGATAGTGTGAAATACTTGGGAGTCAGTCATAATAGACAGGCACCTAAACTAGAAACTTCACATTGAACTATTATCGGGAAAACTTAATTTATAATATTTAATAATACAAATAAAATAAAAAAATATTTACGTACAAAGGTGTTTTTTTGTGTTAAGCGATTAATTATTATTAATTAGTTAATTAAATACATCTCAGTGGCATGGTCCCGCGAGTCAACCGGGGGATAAATATTTGAATGCGGGTGTCAGAAGTCTCCCGCGAAGGCAGTCGGTGTTCACATGATGGGTTAGTAATTAACCAGTAACTATTACAGGACTCCCGCCAGGAGTATCCGAGAGGTTTGCGTTTGACGAGCGCTCCTCAGGCGCGGAACACCAAGAAATGTACCAACTATTTCAGCTGCCACTCATCTCGATCCCGGGGTTTGCTGTCATTACCGCTCCCGGTAATGTATCTCCACTGATGAAACTCACATTACGGCTCCTCAGTATTTCTACCGTCGTTTCGTTTAATAACCAGAGGTATATTTACCCAGACACATATTATATTTGTTCATTCTGATACGGCTGTGTGTACAACATAGAAATTTCCTTATATTTTTGATATTAATAGCATTTACTTTGTGGTTCGCTACAATTATTAATTTCCATAACCTCAACTTTTAATAAACCATATTACTTTATTGATGTTGAATGCTTTCGATACCACACGATTGTCATATACATAGACGATATATATCGTCTATGTACATATATATATATAATTATATTCACTATAATTTAGTTTAATTAATTAATCATCTCCCTGGGGACAAAATCCAGTAACTGTGCTCTTAGAACCCACCTACACATAAAAATATTGCTAAAATTCTACCTATTTAGTGACGTATCCGAAATTACGTCATTGGCGAGGTTATTTTAAAGATTCATCTGCGCTGGCAGACGTTATAAGAAGTGAGAATCTTCTTCAAAATAGTGGTTAATCAAGTATCAAAAATCAAGACAGTAAATCAAGTTGTGTTGTATGTTGTGAGGGCAAACAAACAAGCATACCGTTCCTTCTCAGTTCAAGCAAAAC
Organism: Agrypnia vestita; assembly: GCA_016648135.1. Taxonomy (NCBI): domain Eukaryota; kingdom Metazoa; phylum Arthropoda; class Insecta; order Trichoptera; family Phryganeidae; genus Agrypnia; species Agrypnia vestita. Next base: position 51,891 of record JADDOH010007788.1, on the reverse strand, counting down.
TAAAAATGTACTAGAATTGGTACATACAGATCGTGTGGGCCAATGGAGAACAAATCGCTCGGTGTGGCTAGATATTATCTGTAATTTGTATATGACTATAGCCGAATGTGTTTTGTGTACTTTCTTAAAACCAAAGATGAAACTTTTAAATACAACGAATTCAAGAAGTTAGTAAAGAAACAGCAGTCCAGAAAAATTAAAGTTCTAAGATCTAATAATGGAAGAGAATTCTGATCTATGGAAATGGAGAATATTTAAAAGAAGAACGGCATAGTGCACCAAAAAAGTAATGCTTATACGCCAGATCAAAACGGGCTGTGTGAGCGGTATAATAGGTCAATTGTTGAAAAAGTGCGGTGTCTCCTGTTTGATGCTCAATTTGATAAACCATTATGGGCAGAGGCTGTGAATACGGCGGTGTATCTTAAGAATAGATTACCAGTAGCCGCTCTTGACCACAGTACTACCCCTTATGAGATGTGGACGGGCAGAAAACTAAATTGTTCATGGTAGTCCAGTTATGGTTCACATACCTAAAGAACAGCAAAAAAAGTGGGACAAGAAAGCTCAGAAGATGTACCTAATCGGATACTCCGAAAATGTCAAGGGTTATCGTTTGTTCAATCCCGAGAGCCGAACAGTAACTGTAGCTAGAGATATTATAATAATGGAAAACATTGAGAGTGACAGTTGTACAACAAATGTGATGATAGAAGAAAAGACAGTAATTCAAAGTGAGACATCACTTTCAGAGGATGATCTTTATGAATTTTTTGATACATCCGATGAGGAAGTTGTTTCTCAAACTAACATTCAGCCAGAAAAAAGAGCTCGTAAGAAGCCAGATTATTGAAGATGAAACAGACGACCGAATCACACTGAATGCCATGAATGGTTCTGAAAAAGAGCAGTGGAAGGGGGCAATGAAAGACGAGTTAAAATCTTGCAGATAGGATTTCAAAAAGAAGTACAATAGTGATAGTGAAGTGTGTAATAGGGCAAGAGTTGTAGCTAAAGGGTTCACCTAAATTTCTTTAGTTGATGGGCATCTCGGAAGTTTAATCTATTTTGATTTAATCCTTTATAATTATTTTGTTATGGGAGGATGTTAGTTATAAATATTATATGTACCTAAATATTGTTGCCAGTGTTTTGACAAAACAATCTATTATAATTTTTAACTTAAAAATATAGATCAGCAGCACTTTACTTTTTACTATTAAAAAAATGATCGATCACTGGTTTACCTTTATGATTGGTTTATTCTTAATTAAAAACTCCATAGCTTCGTCTGACAACAAAAACATTCCGCTATTTTTTTTATTTAAAAGAGAGATTAATTAAATTAATCATTGTTTGATTTATATGTACTAATATACGAAAAAAAGTCAATTATATAAATAATATATTATTTTATACAAATTTTTGTTAATCAATTAGAAAAAACATACTTACATATAAAATGAAATTAACGAAAAAATATTTGAACTGTAACCGGGATTCGAACCAACGGACCTCCATTCTATCCGGGGATGGCGCGTTATCCAATTTCGCCACAGCAGTCTGGTAATTTAACGAAAAATTTTCGATCTTATATGCAGTCTCTTTTTTTTTAATTGATCAACATATTTATTCCATTTTTAAAGCAATCCGCTTTTTATAGTGCAATAGTCACAAATACCTTTGTGCAGCTACCGCTAGAGGACGCCAGAACTTACCAAATGCCGGAGCGAAATTGGATAACGCGGATAGAATAGAGGTTCGTTTGTTCGAATCCCGGTATTAGTTAAAATATTTTTTCTTTAATTTAATGTTTTATGAAGGATTATTTTCTAGGGTAACCCGCGCATTGCAGTCTTGAGAAAGACTGTTATTATGTGCCCAACGTTTCGGACAAATAGCACTGTTATATATATATATATAGTATATATATCATATATATATCTATATATATATATAATATATCTATATATAATATATATTTATGATATGTATTATTTTTTGTGATTCTTTTTAAAATTGCGGTATTATTGATTAATTAACATGAAACGAAATTTCAACTACTTTTTATTTGTGTACACATGCGGATACAAAGTTTGCCCAGATGGTTGGAAAGTGCGCGTAAATCCAATTTATCTGAAAGAGCGTTGGAAAACCGCCAAAATATAAAGTGGTAAATGAATAAACACATCAGATAATTTTTTCCACTAGAATAAACCCGAGAGATATGGTAGAACGGTGGCTGTAGGCAGTGTACGTAACCGAAATATTTATTGTTGGAAGAGGAAATTTCTTCAATATGCCTCCTTCTGTGGCGGCAAAAATTCGGGTATTATACAATGTAGATTGAATGATAAAAATGGGTCGCAAATTCACGAAATATTTTCGTTACCTAATTTAATTGTTTGACATGTTTCATTAATCATAGCGTCACGTCTCGCAATAATCTTTAGAGGTGACGAGCAGAAAGCAAACATTGAATAATTTGTTACCGTACAAATACGCTTTTTATCCTGCATAAATAACATCATTTTAAATCATATGTGTTTATTTACTTTACTTTACTTTAATTTTACTTTATTTATTAATTAAATTTACTTTAATTAAGTAACGAAAAATATTTTCGTAACAAACATTATTAAAAAATACAAAATATTGTACGATCACTTCGGATTTCGTAACACATGATCATATATTGAGCATGTATATACATATAACGTATCGTGCACTTAACCTACGAAACGTAGCGAGACTATGTGATCGCTTCACATTTGCTGGTAGTTAATTCAACAATTTGAAACCTTTACAGTATGAACTATTTTGCGTTCCTGATAGATTTGTTCGTGGAAGTCTAAAATCCCACCGACTTTCGTAGGATCGTAGGAACTTAACTCTTTAATATATTTTATATTTTTATACATGTAGGATGGCATTTTTATTTTCCATATAATAAATAGGATATTTAGTGTAATATTTGCTTAACCTTCGTTACATTGACAAACATTCAATTATTTTAATTTTTCTATTACATCTTAAAATAGTCTTCACGACTCTGTTTGGTGTGGTGTGGCAGAGTAGTATAGACCTCATAAAAAATCTTCTTCTTCCTGGCCGCATCCCCACTTATTATTATAGTCGACTATTGGGGTCAACTCTCCTCGTCTTTAGGCTATACGTTCTTCTGTCCTGGATGACGTCACCCAGTCCATGCTCTATACTATAAACTTGTAAATAACTTAAGCATTATACATAACAAAGAAATTCCTTTATAGTTTTCAGGGTTTTTCTTTTTTTCTTTCTTAAATATAGGTGTTGTGACGCTTGTTTTCCATTCTTCCGGTATAATCCCAACAGCAAGTATTTTGTGTACTCGTATTTTGTTAAATAATTTTTGGATCTCTTTTCCCGAGTTCGTGCCAGAGTACTAAATAAGTTCATTATGGATGTTATCAATGCCAGGCGCTTTCCTATTTTTATGTTTCTTTATATGTGTTTGTGTCTCTGTTTCGCTTAATTTTTCTTCCATGGTTATATTGATTGACTGATTTTCCTGTTCTAAGTCGATGGAGTAGAGTTGTTCAAAATATCTTTCCCATTCAACAATTAGAATTTTAGCTGTTTGAGTATACTCGTTTATTAGTTTTCTTTGGTTTTTAAGCATTTTCTATATACTTTTTTGTGCGCCATAAAGTTCATGTTCCATATAATCCAAAAGTATTTTTTGATCCTCTTAATTTCAGCATTAATTCTGTTTCTTATGGTCTTGTACTAGTGATATTCCACTGGCGATGGATTTCTTTTATATACCAGATAGCTTTGTTTTTTCTCGTTGGCTAGGGTTTTTACTTCCTCAGTAGACCAGGGTTTTGGCTTTGTTTGGTTTAACAAAGTATCATGTTCACCTATATAGTTATTTTGAATTTTCTGCTGTTACTCTATTTCTGTACAGATGGTTTGTACTCTCGTCTTCCATTGATTAAATTTTAAACTTTTCAATATGTCTTGCGGGCTTTCTTATTCCTTGTAGTCATTTCATAATTATTTTTCATAGCACTAGTTGATGGTCTGATCCAATATTTATAGAGCTCAATTAGCGGACATCCAATATTTGCATAGGGTGTAACGCTCTATTGGTGATGACAAAATCAATCATTGATTTATATCCTCTCAAGTTTAAGATAGTATATTTATGCTGCATCTTGTGTTTTTAATATGTGTTATTAATTCTGAGTTCATTATTTGCACTTAAGTCGATCAAGCTTTCTCAATTGGCATTAATATCGGTTTCATTGAATCTTTGTTTGACTCCATTCAGAATGCCATCACCCACCCTAGCATTAAAATCTCTTAGCATGATGGTTTTCTCTGTCTGAGGTGTGCCGTCAATAGCCTTCTGTAGATTATCATAGAATATTCTTCTCTGCCTTATTTCGGTTTGGATATGTCTGGTGCGTATATGCTGATCAAATATATATATTTATTATTAATAACAATTGTCGCCTTCAGAATTCTGTCATTTATTTATTCAACGTTGTCTATGTAATCTTCGTACCTTTCACACAAAAGAAGACCAACTCCTGAGTATAAAAAAATATATTTTCTTTAAATGTTGCCTGTTGAAAAATTACCCAAGGCGATGAGACATCCCCCTCAATATGTATGTCGTCAAAATATTCCAATAATTAATTTTTGAAATCTTTTTCTGTTGAAATATGCGAAACAATGAATGTATAGTCTTTTTTTGACAGTTAATTGAATATTTTAAAACTTCCTATCTCTTGAAATTGTCACAAAATAGTAGAATCAGAAAGAATTACACTACCTAATCATTGATTTTACAGCTCTCTACACACTCTACACTAACTTAAAAATTACTAGAAATTTCGGGATAGTCCACCGAATTCTGGAAACAGAAAGCCTAAGACTAACGTCGAGAAAATGACATAAACACAGCAGTGGCGGTCGGTGACTTTTGATAGAAGGGATGCTGGATACTAAGTTTATACCTACCATCAAATATAGATTAGCTCATGCAACTTGTAACAAAAACAGTCTGTTAAATAAGCTTTATAAATCCTTTAAGCTATGCTTCAACAATTTTCTATTCAATTTTATGCGTCATTCGTGCTTATTTTAAAAAATCCATTACATACCCGAGTTTTCATTTATTTAAACTCAAGCTCGATTCGACGCTCTTTCTTTATAAAATCGTTGTGAAATTTTGTCTTCTCTTTTAAAAACAGCAAGAGTGTTTTCTCAATATAAATAATAGCAAGGGAAGAAAGTCTGTTTTTGCCTAGTGTGCTTCGGTTGTACGTTTTAGTCCTTTTCATTGTGGAAAATTCACTGAGGAAAATTGCAAGTGTGGTTAAGATAAGATAATATTATGTTGTCGAGAGCACTCGTGTGTCCTTTTCTAGTTCTTGAAAGAGTGTTCAAACCGTTTAATCTAATTTAATTTAAATGATCATTTAAACAGATAATTGAACGACACTCAATGTTTCAATAATTCGGTTTCAAGTATTCAAATTCACCATTTCCACCCATCAAATACGTCACACAAACAAAATCCTCAAAACAATCCGCTCGTTTCGTAATATGTCTCGGCCCTTCAACCATGGCTCCTCGGCTACGTTCGGCTGTCCTCGGGTGACTCCGTTGGATGCTGTATTCAAGTCCGTATCCACTATCCGAGGATCCAGCCAAGCAGAAATGAATGCGCATGCGCGAAAATCGAATTTTTGAACTCTGGGTGGATACGGAATTCGTTACAGATTCCATCGCTGCTGGTGGCTATGTTTATGTGATTCATAGATGTTCAATGTTGAGAATGTATATGTATTTCGAGTCGCTCCGTACGCGCACCTTGTCGTAGTATGTGTTACGACTGTTTTCTAAAATACTGAACTAATATATTTTTTGCAGTGCTGTATTCGGCTAGAAACAAAAAGTCTAAAGCTTTTTGACTCTAGAACACAAGGGATGCGGAGCATCCAAAGCATGTATGAAGCGACCGCGCCTGAAACACAGGTCTATGTATAAACACAGGGGCACCGCGCTGCGCAGAGTGAGATATTTATTGTGACGTTTCGGCGATCCATAGGAACTGTACGGCGGCGACTCAGTGTGTTGCTAGCGCTATGTGTACCAGCGTCACTAAATCATCTACTGTATCTACCGACATGTGAGAAGTGTTCCATAGTAATCAGAGTGATACAAATCAGTGAATTAAAATTTTTAGATACGCGTAGAAGATTTTCAAATGCGAATTACGAAATTTAGTTTGAATTAATGTGCGTCCAATGACTAGTGAAATTATTGCATCTATACGGAACGAGATATGTAAATATCTGTATTTGCTGCTTCAAACTAACAAACCTTCCGCTTTATAATTAAGTTGTGATTTGTCTTTAATACGCCCGAATAATGGGCCTTTCTTCTTTTCACTGACTACCCTCACCATAACCTTCCCCATCGCACAAAGCAGTAACATTCCTCTCAGGGTCATCCGTCATCCCGCCGGTAACTGCTTCCTGCAATGTTCGCATTCATATCTAAAACACACCGGTAGCATTTGGTCCTTTTAAATAATATTTTCTTGTAAATTCGCATACTTTTGCTACCTGTGAGCTCGGAGTCGCCCCTTTTGTGTTTCAATTCGTTAGTGAGGGGATAATTATAATATGAACTCCACGTGTTTGTGAAATGTGATATTTTCGCTCCAATTATTTTCCCTTCGGTGGGCTGCTGCCCTGGCCTGTAGTGGGTAGACCGCTTAATGAGTCTGCACACATTTCTATGCTCGCAAAAAAATTTTCACTTGCATATAAATAAAATAGTGTAACGCGAATGTTACTGAATTAATTATGAAGCAGCATGATATGATAATTTTCAACTATTTAAAAGTAGATAAACATTTCATTCCAAATAACCCTATATATATATATATATATATAGGATTATTTGGAAAACATTAATAACCTCACAGGACTATATTTGTGCCTTGATTATAACGTGACCTCATATCGATAATTATCGAGATAAATGACATCAAAGTTTGCACTTATTTCAATATTTCTGACTTATTTTTTGTAAAACATTGAACTATCATTACAGTAACTTATATTAAATGCGAAAAATTCTATAACTTGAGTTTCGAAAGAATCAGAATCTCTCAATCAACAGGTGAAGTAGTAGACTATTAAAAGCCAAATCCATCAATAATATATTTTTCATTAGCCCTTAATTTTTAATCTATTTAAAAGATAAAACGCCATTTTTATAAGTGTTGGAATTTTGTTTCTGATTACATTTAATCATAAAAAAAACATATTTTCCCTTATCCTTAAAATTTTCCTAAGAACTTAGATATTAGGAGACAAGTTTTATGTTTCCAAGCCATCATAATGTTACTCCTATCACCCACAAGACAAATCTATTTTCTTCCAAAATGTCACAATTTCGTATTATTTCTGTCCAATTTTTCATAAATCTTCTCTAGTACTACATTTCAAAGGCCTCTGATATCTTTTTATCTTATCTTTTTCCTACGTTCCAGCTTTCAGCTCCTTATATCTGTTTCAAAAAAAGGAAATGAGTCAAAATAATTCCGTTAGATGACCAGATATTACATAGAAAAAAATATTTTAATCTCTTCTTCATACACTTTTTTTTTTCATTCAGGACATTGCATTTTTATTTTGGCTCTCCTTGATTGTTTTTTTTTTTGCGATTTGCATTCATCCCCTGGAAGGGGTATCTTTTGAACATGTGTGAACAGGCTTGCTTATGAGCACGCTGATGTCATTCACGGCTAGTGGCGGTTATCGATGCGATCTTTTCAGTTCGCGACAGATGAAACAATTGAATGTCTGTGAAATACTCGTTCACCGCTATTAAAATAATACGGCAAGAAATAATGCTTTTGGAACTTAATTAAAAGATCATCATTCTTGAATGATTCAAATCTTACAATAAAAACTAAAATCAAAAATGTGCGGATTGAAATTCGGGAACTGTTTTGATTTATTGGTTCACTTGAATTTCGACAAAAGCGTGCCAGTAATAAGCAAGTGTGTTTGATTGTTAGCTTTGAGCATGCTCATTTATGAACACGTTTAGAATAAGCACATAATAAGTGTGTACATTTTTTAGAGCTTGCTAGTTTTGAGCATGCTTTGAGGTATATTACACTGTGGATGCTTTTTCCGCTTTCTTTTTTCGCCCTTATTCTACATAAAATCCGTCACTTACAAAAATACCTAATCAGATTCATGACGTCTTCATTAATTAACATTTCTTTGCTGTATTTTCATTATAAAAATTACGAAAGATTCGTTAATGCAATAATATTTCTGCTAACAGGAAGTACCGGAAGTACCGGAAGTACCAGACAAATCTAATTAACGTACCGTCAAGCACAGGAGGCGAGCTGTATCCAACTCAACATCACTTTTGCCCCTTTTTTCTTCTGTGTATGAAAACAAAATGTGGGTAATTTAGCAATCAAACTAGTATTACACGAAACGTTTGTTTCCAAAACTGTAAATTATTTTTTACTATTAAACAACGAGTTAGTTTAGCCACTAATCTATATCTATACTTATGTATAAAGAGGTAAAGTTTGTGAGTTTGTAAGTTTGTAAGTTTGGATGAAGGAGGTAATCTCCGAAACCACTCACGCGATATCAAAAATTCTTTCACCAGTATTTGAAATGGACTTTCAGGATGGTAATAAGCTATATATTATTCTTTTAAAATAAAAGGTCTTTCCGTGGTGAACTTTTTTACAACTAAAGTCGATGAAAAAACGGTCGAGCGAATGTGTTTCTTACGAACGCTGCCTTAACAGTAAAAGATATATGAATGCTTTGTGTAGTTAAGTTTTAGAACTCAAAAACTTTTAGAACTAAGTTTTAGAACTCAAATAATGTAAATAAAAATTGCCTTTTACAGAACATTGCTTGGACGAGTAGTTTAGGTTGTATTGATTTTTATAGTCTCTATAAAATATTATAATATTATAACTCTTATAACTGAATTCCACTCGGGCGAAGTTGCGGGCACAGCTAGTTTTATATAAACTAGTCGTACATCCGCGAAAATTCACGGAACATTAAATGGTTTGCGTCTTTGCTAAGCCCTAGTGCATATATAGTATATTTTTGATAGTCCACGGAGAGGTGGTGATAGCTATGTCGCTAGGATGCCTGTCGGGCATCTGCGCATCCGAGGTTTGCGCCCTTCTTCCAGCCGTTTAATTTTGATTTTTAGCCGTGAATTTGCACGAAATTACGAACGTTACAGAGAGACAGACAGACAACGAAATTATTATGTTTGATACTACCTATTGCTGGGAGTCTCATGACGCAATTTCAATGCACTTTTTAATCGGGACTAACAAAGCTTGAAATTCACCCTTAAAGCGTCCGAAAGATAATTGTTATGGACATATCTACTATGTTGAAGCTGAAAATTTGGAAGTACCGCTACATTTCAAGAAACGTAGGTGCCCGAAATAAACGTAGACAGATGTTCTCCTTTAAGGGTGGTAACGTGAAACCTAATTGTTTCACCCATGCTGTTCAACATATATTGGAAAGAAATATTCAATGAGGAAGCTACTCAAGGACAAATGTTATAAATGAGAAGATTCTGAAAAATTAAAGCAGATGAAATTAAAATTAAAGCAGATAAGATAGATTTCTAAGAAGTAACATTAAGAATCTACAACTTGTGCTGAACCAAGTAGTGAAGACATGTGATAACTTAGGGTAAGAATATAATAAAACTAAAACAAAATACATGCTCATTAGCAAACATAATGCAATAGCAAACATTGACAAAGAACATCTTTATATTTCTGGAACGAAATTAGAGAAGTACAAAGTATTGTATATATCTAAATGGCAGAGACGTGCAGTGGGAACAAGAAACATGACCTTTTTTTTTGAAAAGAAACTTGAAATCTTGAAAATAAACCGCAATAAGAGATATATCTCGTAATATTCAAATTACAATTAGATTTTAATATTTCATAATATTCTGCCGAATGAATATTTAATTTCGATATTTTTTTCCCAAATATGGTTAAATAAAAGTCATGCTTCTTGTTCCCACTGCACGCGCCTGGTAAATTTAAAATGTGATCCTTCTGTTGAAAGCCAATGTCGAATTGAGCAAGTTCCTGCAACCATTTTCCGCATACAAAAATTTTCTGCAGTCATGATTTCAACCTTGGATTACGAATACGAATTGTCAGATGCTACATGTCTTCGACACTATTTTGTGGAATGGAAAAATATGGCGACTTCAAAGCAAATAGACTTGATAGCAAATAGACTCAATAGCAAATAGACTTGAAAGCAAATGGAATCTACAGAAAAATAGTCAAAATAAGTTGGATGGACAGAGTCACGAAGATGTTGTTTTCCGGATGAATAAATAAAAGTAAGTAATTGGAACACTAATAATCCGAAAACTTCAATATCTTGCACCTCAAGTTTGCCGGAAATCGCAGCTCTGGAAGAAGGAGACAATCATGGCTGAAAAAACGTGGGAGAGTAGTCAGGCCAGTTTGCTGTAGAGCTATTCCGGGCCGCAGTGCACAAAGTGATGATATCCAACGTTCGTCGAGCAGATGGGAGAAGAAGGTAGAACCTGAGGTGGGAAGAAAGAAACATGCTCGATACATTTAAGGTGTACTTTATCAACCTTCACGTCGATTGTCAGATCATGATGACATTATTATATTTTGTTTCTAAATTTCTCATATCTATTCTGTTTTTTTTTTTCAGTATTTACAACTTCTACCATTTAGGTATAATGTTATATAAATATTTTATGTTATTTACTATGTTATCTCTACTTATTCCGAATTTGCCAACCACATCATTGAGAGTAATTTTTTTTTTCATTCATATACTATTAAACTTCTCCATCCCATCGCGCGTAAGGGTAATAAAATGAATAATTTTGAGTGCTTGGTAATAAAAAAAGTTAACTCTGGTATAAATTCACTTAACAACATTAATTTCATTAACTCTTCTTTCAATATTCCCGTTACAACCACAACCAACCTTACACCAGTAATTTCGGCTCATTTTTTCAATACCTAACCATTTTTTATTTTTGAACTTAATTATTTAAATTTTAACAGAATCATTATTAAAATCATTGTTATATAAAAATAGTCAGTTTGATACTTCACCTGTCCAAGATAGATTATTTTATTCTCTCGAAACAAATAGTGAAAAAGATAATTATAAACTCAAGTAGAGATAACATATATATAATTAAATATATTTAATAATCCATCATTATGATTCTCTACAATGTAAATGCCAAAACCATCCATAATATAACACACGGTAGACCCACACACTTCCTTCTTTTTTCATAATATCGAAAGGCAATGGAAACAAGGATCCTACCTTTCTCTGATCTACCTTGAGCTAGTCGGTGGAAATGGGATTATGTTAGTCTCGTCTTCTTGGAACCAACATTTCCTGCGCCTAATTTTCCGTCTCAACGCGTGGGGCCTAGAAGCACAAAAATTCCGTTTCAAAATAAAATAAATACTACGTCGCTTTTGCCAAAACTTTCAATTATACAGGTTTATTTGGAAAACATTAATAACCTCGCAGGACTATATTTCTGCCATGATTATGAATCGAAAATTTTCAAGCTATTATGATCTGATATCAATAGTTAAGGAGATATGCATCATCAAAGTTTGCATTTTTTTTCAACATTTCTAACATATTTTTTTGTAAAACGTTGGAGTATCATTACAGAAACTCATATCGAATATGAAAAATTTATTTATTTTAATACAAGTCAAATAAAAAAATAAAAACCTTCGAATTCCAATTGGAAAACATTCCAATTGGAATTTTTTCAGGGTTTTAATCATTTTATTTAACCTGTATTGAAACGAATGAATTTTTTGTCATTGATATTAGTTACTGTAATGATAGTCCAACGTTTTACCAAAAATAAGTCAGAAATATTGAAAAATAAATGCCAACTTTGATGTCGCATATCTCCATAACTATTGATAATTAGGTCATGATAGCTTGAACATTTTCGACTCATAATCAAGGCAGGAGTATAGTCCTGCGAGGTTATTAATGTTTTCCGAACAACCCTGTATATAATGACACAAATGGTTGGCAAACTTTGAGAATAGGCCCGATAGTGCGAGGTAATGGTTACTTAGCAATAAACGAAACGGTTCAGAAACGTTTTGCAATGTTGCGTTGTTGAAAATGAACTTTTTCATATAATAGAAAAATATTTTGTGTTTGCGATCAGAATCTCGCAGGAATATGACTGAAATTTAGCATTCACTTAAACGTTCTAGCATTACTCAACGTGGTCGTGCTTATTAAATTGATTTTTCCAAAAATAAACTCAGAAGTTACTCGTAAAAAGGGTGTATCATTTAATATTGCAAAATTGTATACTCGGTAGTTACATCGGAAAGGCGGGACGGCCCTTAACCACCGGGTTCATTTCATTTTAATTGGAAATACATGAAGGAATATTTTTGCATATTTTTAAATAATCAATGGTTTTTAAATATTTATGATGGAATTGCACCACCTTAAGGCATCAAAAAATACATTTAAATACAAAAATCTTTTTTTTCATAATTATTTATTTTTTGATACTTATTACATTATACATATGTCAAACTGCACAGCAGTTTTACGACACGGTTGCCTTCAATATTTGACAATAATTTTTATTTTATAATGAAGATTACAGTGTGACCTACACTGTAATCTTCATTATAAAATATCGAGTATTGCATGATTTTTACAAGTGATGCATGATATGTAATTATAAATTAATGTAAGATTAGGTACATAGCTTTAATAAATATTCTTTTAGCTTGTACTTTTTTTGAAGCTAATTTGATTTTGACGTAACTATTTCATATACAAAAATTTGTTTTATAATCATTTCTGATGGCATACATTGGTCAATATTTTTCTCATTTACCTCATTTAATTTATGGTTAAATTAAATATAATTTGTGACATATTTTTTATTCAGAAATAAAACTAAATGCATGAATGAATGAATGGACTTTTTGAAAAATTCAAGTTGATCGGTTGATACTAATTCAAGATAATAAAACAATGCATGAATGAATGGACTTTTTGAAAAATTCAAGCTGATCGGTTGATAATAATTCAAGATAATAAAACAATGCATTAACGAATGGACTTTTTGAAAAATTCAAATTGATCAGTTAATAATAATTCAATATAATAAAACAATGCACGAATGAATGCACTTTTTGATAATTAATCAGAAATGTACTCTATCCTAAAATTAGGAGCAGAATATTTTTATATTAAATTTATTTAAAGTAAATTACTTTCAGTCACAAAAATCAAAATAAATCCCAGCTAAATTTTCATAACGTTTTTATGTTCAAAAGTTATTTATCCAAAGATGTCGTTTTTTTAGATGTCTAAAAACCAGGGTATTAATTTACATGTTCATAATTATGCGCATGCTTTAAGCGCAATCCACTATCAACAAGATGTTAGAAACGCACGGATTTGTCTACATCTAAAAGCAAAAAAGACCCTACCTCCAACCAACCAACCAATAATAATATATTTTAAAATGTTCTCAGGTTTTTACGGCCGTTCAGCTGTGTGTAGTTTTAGGGATATTTAATTATTAAATTAATTTTCCGGTATATTTAGCTGTGTACACACAGCAGAACATTCAAGAAAACTACACAGAGAAAATAATATATTTATGTACGAAAAAATTACATTTATTTCGAAGACTGTATATCCTATCTATTAGTTGTTTATTTAAAAAAAATGCGTCTTTAAATCGTTCACGTGTCGGGTAAATTGTTCCACGTAGCACCTACGGCACGCGTACCCTAGGTTCGCCACCCCTGGAATTTTGGTAAAATTAAAACGAGAGTTTGATGTAAGTGTCGCGGGGGCGCCATCAATATTGAGCGGCGTCCCCGAGTGCTCCTGTCGCCTGTCACCGCCGGCGTGTCCCGCGCGGCGTGCATTTGAGGTCTCGCTCCAATATCGGCGGTCTATCCCGAAGGTCAGGGAGACCGACATCAATCATCCCGCGCTTTTACCCCACCCCTTTCGTCTCGTCCCACACGTCCGGTCTGTCGATCTCACGTTTAAATCTTTATCTTTGACGACGGACATCTATTAAATTTTTCAAAATACTACATTAGTAGGTTCAAATAAATTTGGTACTATGAGAGAAATATTAATTTTGGTGTTTATTATTATTATTAAATTATTGTTTATTATTATTAAAAACGCATACACACACGGACACATAATAACACACAAATACGCACACTCACACAAACTCACTGTTTGGCATGTTTTTTCTTATTTTTTATCGATCCTGGTGTAATATTATTGTATATATGTGTTTTCTTGTAACTGGCCCAAGACTACATTAATTATTGTTTTTTTTTGAAGATTGATTAATTATATGGCTGTCAGAAAACTAATAAATGAAAATAAAAATAATAAAAAAAAAAAAATTATAAATGTAGAATAAAAAAAGGAATGGCAGCAATATCCACTTCAACCAATCAACCCCACGAATGTGTGACGTGACAAAATGGCCGCTTTAATATTCAAATATGTACTTAATGTTCTGCGACTCAAGATATGACTTAAATTCCGCTTAGGTATCTTATTATGTCTTTGTTTATTATTCACTCATTTCATTATGATATTACGTACTATTTTTTTTTTTATTTATCTTAATTATTTAGTTCCACACATAATGTTGTGTGGGCTAATACATGATTTCACTCAAACATTCCATCTAGTCATTTAAAAGATTTTACAATAAATTTTTTGCACTCCTGTTTAAACCTCATTAAATTCACCGTGCTTTGAATTTCAAGGCACAATTTCCTGCGAAGATTTTTATTTTGTGAGGTGTTTTTCTTTTTCTTCGGAAGTCATATCTCGTCGCTTCCTCTTGTATTGTCTGTATAACGTACGTATATTATTTCATTTACTTCACTATATTCACTTTTCTACTTCTTTCTATTCACACTATTGTCACTGTTTTTGTCTATCATAATATTTGTTTTCTACTCAAATATATACTTCAAATTTGTTTCTATGTGAAGTATGTTAAGATACGGGTTAACCGATTCTGATTATTCATGCTCTTATTCATACATATCACTAACTTGGGTCTCTTTTATTTCTGAAAAAATAAACAAAATAAAAATAAAAACATATTTTGACGATAGTGAATTCGTTCGAATTAAGGGTATATGAAATTGTGCTTCAGCATAATTATTTGTTTTTGACACATTTATATGAAACAACGCCAATGCTTTGGCGCAGTTTCAACTATCTGGTACTATTAGGTACATGGTTCATTATTAATTCAGTTAATTTGAGGACATTCAGCATATCATTTCTTATTTTTAACAAAAATATCAAATCACTCACTCGTCTATATGAGAAATTAATTAGGCTTATTTAAGATATATAATTTATTTAATTACCATAATTGATTGGCATGACTGTTCTAAGTATTAAATAGACTAAAATTCCACGTTCCTTGTAGGTCTCGTAGATACCACCCAGCCTTTCACCTCGATTTTACTTCGTCCAACCATCCTCGCAATTCATATTTCTTGAGAATATGCGAGGCATTCAACAAATTGAAAAGATTATTGGATATTGATTGTTCGAGTGCAGCCACATAAGATTAAGAAAAAATTTGAGTGCAGAATTCTTTTCTGCTTAAGTCTCTTTTTCTTTTGTTTAATTTTTTTATTTTTTCTTGTTGTATTATTCTTAATATGCCTAATTTTTTCTGCTTACTAATTAAGTCTCTTTTTCTTTTGTTTAAATTTTTTATTCTTTCTTGTTGTATTACTCTCAATATGCCTAAGTTTATTTCATAACATATTTATCATTATCAACATATTTCTAAAAGTGGAGACCTATAATTGGCCATTTATATTATATTAATGTTTTTATGCTTTTTTATTGCGTTGTTGATCTTCCGTGAATATTAAATAAATAAAATTAAAAATAAATTAAAAATTCTTTCTGAATCCACCGAATAGTGCGTGTCGTTCCTAATTAGACATTTTTCTAAAATGCTATGTTATTTAGATATTTTATTGGTCTTTACATAATATTACAGATTTTTTGGATTTTCCCACCGAAATTTTATGCTTTTTATATGTAGATTCTGGTTTACGTATTAATAAATAGATTTTAAAATGCACACTTCAAATTATTCAGCAGATTAAAAATTATACAAAATCGCAGTTTGATAAATTAGAAAATTTGGAAATAAGGAAAAGTGTTAATAGCAAATTGAATATTATAAAAAACAAGGTCCTATTTACAAATAGTCATCTTTTAAATTTATTTTCATGTTAAGTGGGTACTTTATTATTATTCATTTTTCATATTTTTTAAATATTTTGACTAGGTGCCCGTTGCACGACTACGCGTGCAATTTAGCCTGGCGGCAGACTGTGCCAGTTTATAATATTCGATAGAAGAAAATGAGAGCTATCTGTGGTATTTTTTTAATTTGTAATCGGATGATAAATGACCAAGTCGTGAAAGATTTTGTGTGGGGGTCGGAACTTCGACTTTAAAAAACCGAAGGGTGTAAGAAGAAGTTGCTGCGCGCTCGAAACCGCGCAAAGGCCGCGCAACGGTGAGTGAGACAGATAGCTCTCGCTTTGCGGTCACTGACGCCCGCTGCGCGGGCGACGGGTGACGACAGTCGCCGCGCGGCAAAGCTGCCGCAAAAAGGCGCGGATGAGCTGTGCCCGTCTAGGACTTTTTAAATTTTCGAAATCAGGCATCGCTTCGCGGAGATATCCACGAAAACCCAAAAACCAAAACCTAACTTAACCTAACCTAACCTAACCCAACCTAACCTAACCTAACCTAACCAAACCTAACCTAACCTAACCCAACCAAACCTAACCTAATCTAACCTTTCTCAACCTAACCTAACCTAACCTAAACTTACCTAAGAATCTGGAAGCAAATTAACCTAAGAAAATATATATTTCCAATTTTAGGGTACTAATGAGATAAAATTGTTTTTTGATTTTGTTTATTTGTTTTTGGAAAAAAAAAAATTTTTGGGTTTTTGGTTAACAAAAGGAATTTTTGGTTTTTGAAAAGTAAAATATTTAGGACAAAACACTTTAACAATTTTTCAAAATGTCGTCTCTGTATATAATTTTCCGAACGGCTAAAATGTGACGTCACGTTTAAATTATTCAAAATCCCCAAAATGTGACGTCAAAAACTATAAAACACTAGAATATTTCTTAAATAATCATAAAATATAATCCCCGTGCGAAGCTAATTTCAATAAAACGCGCATTTATGCAATTTAAAAAAAAAATCAAAAAAAAAATACGTCATCAATGTTGAAAATCTAAAATCCAAAAAAAAATATTTGAGTGATCACAGATAAACATCCTTGCATACAAAACACCCTGTATAATATTTCCCATCCAAACGCATTTTCAAAATCGTTACGTCACATCTATGCAAAAGTTCATTTAAAAAAAGCACATTTTCCCAATTTTACATTATTACCATCATAAAAAACACCCTGTATAAAAAACCTTTTCAAAAAAAAAATACGTCATCAATTTTGAAAATCTTAAATCCAAAAAAAAGATTCGAGTATCACAAATAAATATTTTTACATAAAAAACATCCTGTATAATATTTCCCACTCGATCGAAATCGTGACGTCACATCTATGTAAAAAAAATATTGAAAAAATTCCCTATTCGTAAAATATTATCATCAATAAAAACAGCCCCTATAATATTATGCGGTATATTCAATAATGAAAATTAATTAATCTCAATAGAGCGTGTTTTATATGAAAAATTGAATTTTTAATTAATTTTTTTTTGCATAAATATCCGCTATAAAACACACAAATGTATTTATAACCTTTTTATTTTTAATGTATTTAAAACCTACTTAGGTTCTCTGAAACGTCCACACGAATTTATTATATCGCACCATTATGCCTTACATATATAAAAATAATTTAATCGAAAACAGCTTATAAAGATTTCTTAACAGAACCTCTTTAGTATATAAATTACAAAAGACATACATAAATAAACAATTAAATAAATATATAAATGAATACAATAATAACAAATTTAATATATAATTAAACATAAAAATCTAAATAAATTACTAAAAAAATAAATTCAAAAAATAAAAACCCAAAAAAATGGAAAATTTTTAACAATAGTTCATAAAACCTTATGAAGAAAAGATATTTTCAAAAATGTGAAGAATAGTTAATTACCTACTATTATCATTTTAAATACCTTTAATATTCGAAAAACTCACTGAGGCTGGTTATATGTTATATTTAATACCCTTATATTATTTAATATACGATAAAAAACTAATGTCAATATGCGAATTCTAACAAAATACAGCATTTTTTAAATAGCTTAGTTGGCCGCTAATTTTTTCTACAACCTTTTTAATTTCTCTTAAAAATAATGAAAAACATATGACGCATTCTTGTTCTAATATTTTTTCTTTGTAAATAAGCGTAATGGTCAGATAAACCATTTTGAAAATCAATGAAAAGTATTTTCTTTGAAATGTCACATTTTGTTCCGACGCAAATGTCAAATTTGATGTGAGTAAGTTTTCACGAATTTGAAAAAAGGAACATCTTTCCACACGTATTTATTGAAATCTCGCATCGGGGTTTGTTGTTATGACTTTTTTTTTTAAATATTATATTTTTTGCGGAGGATAAGTAATACGATGTCGATCGTTATGATTTTTTGAGTACACGTACAATATAGTCTTACTCATCATTGGAATTCAAAATATCTTAATTTCATACAAAATTCATTGAGTTATTCGCTAAAAGAAGAATTCACTAAAAAAATCTTAAAAAATTTAAAAATTAAAAAAAGTTAAATGTTATTATTGTATCGTTTACAGCATACTAATATGTATCACCAGTATCATTTCTAACCAATTATCTCAAATACTCGCCGAGATATTCATCATATTATTTTTCAAATTTAAAAGTTTTTCATATTCGATATAAGTTACTGTAATGATAGTCCAACGTTTTACAAAAAATAAGTCAGAAATATTGAAAAAAAAATGCAAACTTTGATGTGGCATATCTCCTGAACTATTGATATTAGGTCATAATAGCTTGAACATTTTCGACTCATAATCAAGGCAGGAACATGGTCCTGTGAGGTTATTAATGTTTTACAAATAACCCTGTATACAGATTGTCTATACTTGGATTTTTGAATTTAATTTTGTTAGTATACAATTGTATCCTTACGAAGGGGCCATGGGCTCTGAAACATGTTGATATTTTTTAATACAAAAGTGGTGAAAACTAAGTTTATTTTTATTAATTATACTATAAAGTTTAGTTTATAGTTTATTGTAATTATTTATTGTATATTATTATTTATTGTACATTATAGTTTATTGTATATTATAGTTTATTGTAACATTACGGGAGTAGTTGGTAGACAGTAGATATATAAGCATACCCTACTTTAACATGAGTTACAAAGAGGCTATCACTCTTGGTTTCTATTCTTAATTTGAGTTTATGGACCAATTTTGATTGCAATATTGTAATGATTTGGTTTCTGAATTATCACATGGTTATGATCCATTAGGTGTCTTCGCACTAGATTATATGATGGTTATATATTTTTTCAGAAATGAACTGAATATAAATAAATAATGTATTAAAAAATCTGCACTTGCGCAATTAAAAATATCGGTTGAGGTACCCCAACGATCACTATATGATGGTTACTGCGGCGGAAATTAACTTTTATTATTCTTACACTAATTATGACTTACAAATGCACAAAAAAAAATATTACATAGTAAAACAAATAATATAAAGAGCATAAAAACATATGGTGCACAAAAATGACAAAAACTTGGATTAAAAAGTTTGGAAAATACACAAAATTCATCACACACACACAATCAAACTCAAACACATCACAAAATCAATTTTCAGTTAGCAGTACGGAAGTAGGTAATGTTATATTTTTAATATGGTAGAGTATTTAAAATCAATCAAAATAATTAAAATTTTAAGGTTTTATTCCTAATTCTTATAACAGATAGGTAGGTATATCATATTAATGTGTAAATAACTAAAAAAAATATTTTTGTATTTATATGTTTTTAAAATATTTTACTAGAAATAATCTATCGAAAAAGACGGTAAATCATTCAGAAATTGATATTTTTTACAACCTTAATTTATTTAAAAGATGAAATTGAATACAAAAGCAAATAATTGGGTTGTTTTAAACAATAACCGAACACTTTCATGAGAGACAGCATACCTTGTTTGTTCGTCGCAACCTCACATAGACTGATATAAGGAAATTATTATTACAATAATATGTAACGTTTATTCTTACTAATTTTATTGTATGCCTTCTTTGTCAATTCTTTTAAAATTACTACACATATTTGCTGTCATTACTTAATATATTTATATTTATTTTGAATCGCACTACAAACGAAATTTGTGTTTGCGTTACCTTTATTTACCAACATAGCTTATACAAATTTCACACAAATATCATTTACTATTAAAGCTTTCTGTAGTCAAAAGCTTAAATAATTTTCCATGAGATGATGTATTTCTTTATTTTTTCCTTAGCAAACAAAATATAAGATTGGATCATAACTGATATATCACCTTAATGTTAAATCTCGCTAGCTTCAGGCAGGGATCATCTTACGACACCGGAAATAAAATTATTTGTAAAATAGGGAAGAAAATATTGAACCCGTATTATTTTAAATAAATTTTGGTTTTATTGAGAACGCCATAATTCTCTTTCCTCTCAATATTTTTTACTTACAGTGCTTTTTACTTGCCGAGAAACTCAAGGGAAATTAATAATTCTGCCTCTTCTATGTCAGGTTTTGTATTTTTATTCAAAAGCAAGGATCTGTGGAACAATCATTCGAGTCACCTATATTATGAGGATTAAGGTCACGTTATAATATAATACTACGTGTATTCGTAATTGTCGAAGAATTTCTAAATTGCCAAATAAATTTATTTAACTTTGGCATTTCTTGGGACCCCCTGCATTACTTTTTAACAATGTTTTTATTATATCAATCAAAAAAATTATTTTATACATAAATTTATTAAATTGTTATGACTTATAGAGTATTTTTAATGTTTGTGGCTAGTTAAAATACACTTGTTTTTAAAACTATACATGTAGTAAGTAACTAGATTGAGTAATGCAAAATAAGTTAAAATAAATATTTTATAGTAACGTAAATAATCCCAATTATTTTTCTATTTAAAAATAAAAAATATAAGTCATAATATCCACGACTTAAAAGTCCTAATCTGCAAAATAGTTGAGATATTGCATATACAGCGTGACATTTTCGATCCAAATTTTGAAAAGGTATTCCACCGCTGAATTTTATGAACAGAGTCTTCTACTCTTCATTTTCATATTCTATTATCTACGTTTATTTTATTTCTATCTCGTGTAAGATACACGTATACATGCATACGTTTAATAATAATAAATGTGCCTCTGTCATTCATTTTTTGTCATCATATTTCGGGATGAATAAGTGAATGAAACGGCGCGATGTTGTCCTGTCTCATATAATGCCAGTAAGTTTATTTTGATAGACAAGATGTTGTATGTGAGTTTTATTGAAGAAAATTCACGTAGAATTGAAAGAAATTTAGTATCTTATTTTTGTAATATCTGCTGCCATAGGCACGTTCTCAACCATAGCACATTTCATCATTTTAACTTGCTGGAAACCCTTGGCCACTGTATGATGCGATGTGGCTGAGTAGGTTCGAGCTGCCTTACGGACCTAAAGATTGGGCGTTTCTTACGTTATCAAGATCTATTGCTAAGACACCGATATTTTGTATAAAAGTAAAATATAATATATTTCATAAAAAAAAAATTAACCTTGATAAATAACAAAATAGAATTTAATATTTTTAGAAAAGACACGTACACGGATATCGTTATACACAATTCATCGAATCACCCCTTTTCCCAAAAACTTGCGGCGTTTCACTCCATGTTACATAGATTAATTACAATCCCTTTATCTGATCTTAATTATACATCTGAATTAAATCTTATTAAACAAATAGCATATAATAATGGTTATTCTACTAAATTAATAGATAATTTATTACATAAAAAGATAAAACAAAAAATTTTTAAACAATATATCTATCCTAAGTCAACAGATAGAAATAAACAATGGCGTAGAATTTTATTTGTCGATAACAATTTGTCAAAAATAATAACTAAAAATATTCCTAACTCAATTCAGCCGGCCTTTTATACGAGTAACAAATTAAAAAAATATATACTAAATAACAAGGATAGTGATAATCCTATCATGAAATCAGGAGTTTATAGACTTAATTGTAACGATTGCGATAATTTTTATATTGGCAAAACAAAAAGAAATTTTGAAACTAGGGTTAAAGAACATATCAAAGCATTAACTAGCAATATTGATTCTGATTTCGCAAAACATCTAATAGAATTTGACCATACATTTGATATTAACACAGGCTTAAAATTTTTACATTTCAACTATAATATACCTCAAATAAATAATTTAGAAATACTCGAAATTAGGAAAAATGTTAATATTAAGTCTAATATAATAAATACACAGACGAAATTTTTGCACAATCCTATTTTGAATATTTTTCCACTTAACATTCCAAATGACCCATAATAATCAACACCTCGAACCCCCCCTTCCCCTCACCAACCCCCTCAACCACTCCTTCACCGTAACATATTTGCTTGTTTCAACTTTTAAGATTAGTACACAATAATCCTGATGAAGAGAACATTGTTCTCGAAACATGTAGATTTTTTAATCTAATATAGTGGTGAAAACAAAGTAATTTGTGTTTTATTTTAATAATAATGTCACCACAAAGTTCAAGCCTTCATACAGAAGAAGAAAAAATATTCTTCGAACAGTTAATATTTCATAAAACTCAATTGTAAAATAAAAACCTTTCGTTATTTTTACAATATGTGTCATCATGATTACGTACTGGACGTGTAATACCTTCACATTCTTTTGGGGAGAAAAAAATCTCTGTTACTTATGTATATGTAAATGTGTAGGTACCGAGATACGTCAAAAAGTACCGATTGATAAAAAATGTCCTCGAATATATTCAGATTTGAGCAAACATCCCTTTTAAAATGGAATATTTCCAACAGGCGCTGAGTGCACGAAGATTGTCTCGTCTCCCCCCACGCATCATTTAACCCCACCTCCTCTGCCCAGACCGCAGACGATTTATCAAGAGCCTTCTGAAGGGAAATACCCTTCGATGGCTCTCGGAAAATCTATGGACTGTAGTCCGAAGTGTATCAAATGAGAATTACGATTTTATAAAGGCGTTACACGTGAAAAATAACATACCGGGCGCTCCCTCCGCACGTCTCCGCTGGAAATGTTGATAAAATTGAAAACTAAATCTTAGATGTAAACGCAATACTAATTAATAGTCGAGATCTTTGAATGTGTCTTTGCTCCGTAACCTGATATTCGGCAATTGGTGCTACGTATAATTTGTACGGAGTTTGAATGTTGAAAAAAAAATTAATACCTGACTAGATCTAGATAGGTATCTTAAATAACTATAAACTTATATTGAACCATGTTGAACCACCTACGTATGTGGCGTATTTATATTACTTCGTATTTATATAAACAGAGTATCCTACAACAGTGTCTTGAATGATCTAAATTTTCTGCTTATATTATAGATATCTCACAGAGACGAAACTGTATTTCTTATGGGAAAGTAGGTATGGAAGTCATTTGGGTGTACATAGGACTTATGACCTATCTTATGGTTGGCTTAAGTGATCACTTTACACAATGTAACATTCACATTTCCACCCATAGATTTTCTCATTAGCGACATCTCTGGGGATTTAGGGGAATGAAAATGGCTTTGTACAGGCCGCATGGAAAGGCAGTTACAACTCGTATGTGAAAGCTTTCCACGCAATTTGAACATATATACAACTTCCAAAAAATGAATAAGCATGGTATATTCTATCGTGGGTGGAAATGGTGAATGTTACATTGTGTAAAGTGATCACTTAAGCCAACCATAAGATAGGTCATAAGTCCTATGTACACCCAAATGACTTCCATACCTACTTTCCCATAAGAAATACAGTTTCGTCTCTGTGAGATATCTATAATATACGTTAATTGATTAATAATGTCTCTGTGACATAAATCCAGCACTGATCTGAAAGATTTGAACAAACTCAAAATATTCTAAATTTTCTGCCGTTAAATCTCCCTTAAACGTGAGATATTTAATAAATGTATTATAAAGCTAACTATTTATTATCACGTCATTTTCCATTTGAGGTCACTTTCACGTACTGCATTTTTTTTGTTCCCTTTCATATATTCGTATCATCTTTTCGTGTTTGCTCGTCTTTTATTTATTATAGGTCCTCCAATATTTGATCTGACCGATTTTTCGCATGTGCCCTTGGTCCATTCACTCGTCTCAAATATTTTTTCGCCATCCATTTTTCATGTATGCCTTCCACATATCTAAACCAATTTTTCTTATTCAATCAAGCTTTCTTAATTTTCCTTAAATTTCCTTAAATAACCGGAAAACACTATTTATATGTTACCACTTTGTAAAAACCACTAATTGATTGAATTATCAACATTTATTCGTATTTTGAAATACTCATCTTTCATGTGAATGTCTGAATAATCGTATTTAACTCCACATTAACCTTCGGTCAGATTACCGCATGTGAAGGTGTTGTTAGTATGTCAATAGTACTCTGGTTGTGTTGTGTAGTGTTATTTACATGCTGTTGTAGTGGTTGTCTTGAAGAAAAGACGGATACGTCTCGAAACCAGTAGACCACGTAGTTTAATTAATCACATTTCAAAATCTATACTTAATAACATCCCTAATTATATATAATCAGCATTAATACGATAACCAACAAATATGAAATTGAAGAAATAAATTTTAAATAATAAAGATGATATTTTTAATAAATGGGGGTTCATAAATTATGTTTTAATGGTTGTAAGCTTTTTAATTATGTAAAATTTCTAGAAATTTTGATATTAGAATTGAGGAGCTCTTAAGATGTTTAAATAGCAATAATTATTCTGAATTTTGTAATCGTACTTTGGAAATCAACCTATTTTATCATTTGTTAATAGCAAATTTAATATTTAAAATAATTTGGTTCTTTTTGCAAATAGTTGCCTTGTAATTTTTTTTTCACATTTATCCTTAATTGGTGATTCATCTTTCATGTATTTATTTTTTGTTTTTGTTAATGTTTATACTTCGATTTATGATTTTTAGTACACATTGAATCCTGATAAATGGAACGTTGGCCCCGAAACATTTTGATAATTAAATCAATTTGTGTTTTTTTTTTTTTTTTTTAAAAAATAGAGATGCGAACACGGAATACGTGTCACATCAATATTCTTACTATTTTCAAACTAAGCTAAACGCTTGTGCTATGAGAATAGGACTAACTTGCTAGTCTGGAGTGAAGTTCGAACCCGCGACCTTTGGATCACGAGGCGAGTGTCCTAACCACAAGACCAACAAGCTACTCAACGTTTATACAACGTGTTTTCTTGTTAATCATATTTCTTATTATATTTTACGAAATATAACAAGGCTATGCTCGAGGACACGGCCATAAGATTAAGGTAAACACATGGATGACTTCTACCCAATCGGAGTTACGGTTCACAAGACACAACGTTCCGAAGATGACTGAGCGCGTAAATTCGAACCACTAACGTAACCCTCTTGCGCGGGGTGTGTAAAGAGACCGGGCGCAGCTTATATGAGCAATCTAAAAAAATCGTATATCTTTCCTCAATTCATTAATACTAAAAACTTTTATCTTAATCATATATTTTCCGAGATATACGCGTACAAAGTATTTTCGCGTACAGTCAGAATTATGAAATGCACTCCATCCCTATAACTCATCTAAAAAACTAAATCTAATTATTAAACTAAGCTTAAATACAATGTAACGAGTAGATTATGCACTGTTAGACGACAACATGACATTCTGGGATTTCCTACATGCTCGGGAAACGTCTGGAACAATCTGGAAGCGACGGAGACATCCTCGCAAACACTAGTAATGTATAGAATAGTATAAAACCAATATGTTTCGTACAAAGCGTATTCTGTGGAGAGTCCAGGATAGTTTTGACGTTTAACCGACGCGACTTGATCAGCGATAACGCCGTTGCGACCGCAGTGTTACTAACGCGTAGATATCGGACGAAGTTTTTACGTACAATAATCAAACAGAATATTCTAGCAAGCGATAATGTAGTGTTTCACAAACAATTGGTTTATTGTGAAGTACTGTTAAATTAAAGAATAGAGCTTAAATTTAACACTTTGTGAATTTATTAAAATAATTAATAAATCAATAATTAATTTCCAGCGTTTTCATTTGCCCCCCACAGCCATGACTCGTGAAAATAATATAAATTCATAATTCTAAATTGAAAAGGTAGGCATGTGGGATAGTCACATAATGTTTAAAAAAAATGAAGCCTGTCTTTCAATATCAATACGGCGCTAGTTGGTATTCAATTTAAATTCAAAGTGTGTCGCTTATAAGCCGTACAGTTTCCTAGAGCGGGAATGACGCTTAATGCTGTTGACAAGCTCCGTATACTTTACGAGCCCTCCTCTCTGAAGGAAATAAATTGCTGATATTTCTCTGCTCCGTTCTAATGTACTCTTTGTCCTTCTGTGAGAGTAGTTCTTTGATGCAACACAAATAATCGGAGCGCTCGAGTGGGGCGAAGCGAGGCGAAAGCTATTCTTTTCTCTCAGATATTCTTTGAATCGTTCAAGATTGTTTCTCGATGCCGCAAATTACTTACTCCAGACAGATACACCTTGCTTAGCTACATCGCTGATCCGAGAAGAATCGGAACAAACACGATCATCTATATTTCGAGTTAGTACTAATAGAAACACATCACCAGATCAAGTAGATACTTCTGTTTGTGAAACTTTTTCTTTTTCTTTAATATTTAAAGTATTCATTTTGTGGTCAGGCATTTTAACAAAATGTTAGTTGTTAACAAAACCATTTACTGAAGTTTTTAATCTACCGGTTCCGGGACGTACCCATCTCTTCGTCAGGAGCTACTACACCGTACGTAAATAATAGTACCACAAACACAGCACATTTGCACAGTAACACCTTCGTATGTGTGTATCGGCAGCCCTCGTAGCCTATTGGGTATGACATTGGCTTCTCACACCGAGGGTTCCGGATTCGATTCCGGTGAAGTCACAATTAATGTGATTTACTCAAGCCTGGGTGTTTTGAGATATGTTTCGCTTCTGTAATTGGGCCTCTTGGCCTGTTGAAGCGTAAAAAAAATAGGTAATAAATAATAATATTGTATTATTTCGCGAATCGAATATTCGATCCTATTGCAGGGTCCACCATCTGATGATATAAAATAATTTTTCAATACCGTGTCGAAAGCAGGGTGTATCATTGTCAGTGTTATACTAAGTATTGACTATGTCCAAAAAATGTTATTTTACGCTCGTCAACTTACAATAACTCATTACAATGCATGTCTCCGATGCAGTATTGCTAGAGATTGCTTGAATGCAGACACACCCTATTTTCAATGCGGTATTGCCAACCAGCACAACACTGACAATGATACATCCTGCTTTTATGCAATCCAATATTTAACCACAACATCATCAACATATCAATCCTGATTATTAATCCTGCAACGGCATACGAAACATCGGCTAGAAAGTTTGTAGAAATACAGCGTAATATCTCACAAAACTCAAACGAGAGGTAACTGTGTAGATAATTTTTCCTGCATGTGTGTCTAAAATGTCTCGTTTCACTTTGTCTTCCACGCTGTTTTTTGCTTTTTTTGGCTACTTTTATTGGCTATGTAAAGTATGCGAGGATACAAGTTATTTGTCACTATTTATGCACCTGTATCAGGTTTTATGCACCTATATCTTGTGTGCGTTTTATTTCAATTCGTTAAAATAAGTAAAAATTATAACCCTGTGGATCTTTAGCATGAGAGAGCGTTAGTACCGTGAGAGGCCTTCTTCAGATGATAACACTTATACATAAGAAAACCGCACAAATCGAGACCTTGCATAAAAGCTAGGCCTTCGGCCGTTCGAGACCACTTAAAACAGCTTTGAGCCGAAAAACTCGTCGGCACTGGGATTGTTCTAAACTGTGGGTGTTTTGAAAGATTGCCTCATTCAGAACACTCACCAGACATCTCATTAACAGAATATCAAAACATTTCCAAACATCTTAGAATGAGGTCAACAGCGAAACTACTGCCGAATGTGCATTTAGAGGTTTTATTAACACCATAATTTGTAATTTTATGCCACCGGAAGTAGTAAACTCCTTGTAACAGACAAACGAAGATATTTGGCTTTCATAAATTATTTTATATTTCTGATAATTAATGTTTAGTTTTCACTATTGGATATAATGGACAAGCTTGTCTCCTTTAATACAGATCTCGATTTACTTAAAGATATAGTGAACAAGCTTGTCTCCTTTAATACAGATCTCGATTTACTTAAAGATATAGTGAACATCTTTTACATATTTAACTGTAAATGGTTACGGATATTTTATACGAACCGTATGTTTTACCGAGAGACAATTCTCGACGTTTCGTTGAAGTCGTATTCAACATCATTAGGAGAACGACCTTCGTTCTCCTGATGACGTTGAATACGACTTCAAACATACGGTTCATATAAAATATCCGTAACCATTTACAGTTAAATATGTCTAACGACTGTAATTTTAACTTAACTTAACTCTTTAATCTTTTACATAATTAAATAAGAAGCAAAAAAAATTAGAAAAATCCTCAATCTCAATTTTGAACGTCCGTCCGTAACTTCCTATCCAATAGTTGATCTCATTCCGTTTTCAAAATTAGTATGATTTCATAATTTTTATTCAATAAAATGTAACGTTGACTTTATACTTTCTAGAATTTTATTAAAGATTTTTTCTAATATTTCAGTGAAAATTAAAATTAATAAGTGCATCCATTACTATATAGCATTTTATGTCGTTGGTATTAATTATTCATCAATCAAAATATATCATTTTCTAGGTCAGGTAGTTCAAATATAAAAGCTTATTTTTTGTACTCACTAATTAAATAATTGAAAAAATATTGTCGATACTAATGATGCGTATTTCGATTTATAAAGTTAATGAATAAATATACCGAAAACTGATAGAGAAAGGCTTTGATTGATTATACAGCCGCCGAGTTGTACAATTTCTGATTTTTGCCGATGACTTGAAAATATTTAGAGCAGTGAAAATTATGTCCGATTGTACGATACTACAAATTTATACTACTAATTTGGATTCCCTGTTCAAATGGTGTACCAACAATCAACTTTGTCTGAATATCTCCAAGTGCCAATCTATTAGTTTTACAAAAAAAAAGTATCCTATTAAATTCACCTACAAAATTAATGATGTAAACCTTGTATCAGGGAGATAAGTGATCTGGAAGTAATTTTTGACACTAAATTATCAATCATTCCCCATATTGACTTGATAACTAATAAAGGCCTCAAAATGTTGGGATTTGTTTTAAGAACTGCACAAAACTTTACAGACCTGCGCACTTACAAGGTCCTCTACACTTCTCCTGTCAGACCTCAGGTTGAATATAACTCGATTATTTGGTCGCCTCACTATGTTAATCATTCAACGGCAGTTGAACGAATCCAAAAAAAGTTCCTAAGATTTATTAATTACAAATTAAATATACGCTTGGAAGATATCAATTGTGAATATCTCCTTAGTTATTTGCGACTATCAAAATTGTCTGTGAGACCTAATATTTCTGTATAGGATCATAAATAGCATGATTGATTTCCCCCAGATTGTTAGTCTGATCGACTTATATGCCCCATCGAAGTCATCAAGACACAGTGAATTATTATATTATAGTGGAAATGTCAGAACTAATGCATTAGCTAACCCTGTAATCCCCGGACTACACTCATTAGGGAATGAACTTGCAGAGGCGGCTGACATTTTTGTTGATAATATAACTATTTATACAATTTTTTGCATCTCAACTAAATGGAAATGGATATTAAATTTTTCATTTATTTTACTACTCAAATTTCTCTTTAATTTACACAAATCTTTAAGATGTACTTGAATCTTTTAACAGCAATTTAAATTTATACAATTCTGTTATATGTACTTGTATCTTTTCAATCTATATCTGTCTTATGTTATTTTTTTTTTTAATTTATATTTTGTATATTTTGTAAAAGCTCATAAGGACGTTAAATAAATAAATAAATAAATAAATAATGGACTTCCTAGTGACGCGAAAAAAATGAACAATAAAGAGCTCTTCAATAAGAAACTCAAAAGACTTTTGTTGGAGAGGAGATAATCTTTAATATATATCTTTAATATATACATATTAATCACGATATTTCAAGGATTTGATATGTTTTTCTATAATAATTCAAAGTTATGCAATGTATGATTTATTACACAGGGTGTAACAAAGCTAGTCCACAATACTTAACAGGTGGTTTTCTGCCTTGATTATAAGTCGAAAATGTTTAAGCAACAATGAATAGTTATGAAATGTCAAAACTCGCATTTTTTTAAATATTTCTGACTTATTTTGTATAAAACGTTGAAGGAGCATTACAGTAATTTATGTCGATTACGAAAAATTCATTCATTTCAATAAAAGTTTAATAAAATAATAAAAACCTTGATTATAAGTCGAAAATGTTTAAGCAACCATGAGTAGTTATGAAATATCAAAATTCTCATTTTTTTAAATATTTATGACTTATTTTTTACAAAACGTTAAAGTATCATTACAGTAATTTATGTCGATTACGAAAAATTCATTCATTTCAATAAAAATTAAATAAAATAATAAAAACCTTGAATAAATTACAAACGGAATTTTTTCCAATTGGAATTGGAAGGTTTTTATTATTTTATTTGACTTTTATTAAAGGGAATGAATTTTTCATATTAGATGTAAGTAACTGTAATGACATTTCAACCTTTTGCAAAAAATAAATCAGAAATATTGAAAAACAACGCAAACTTTGATGTCACATAACTATTGATATGAGGTCATGGTTGCTTGGACATTTTCGACTCATAATCAAAATAGAAATCTACCTGTTAAGTATTGTGGACTCGCTCTGTTTCAACCTGTGTATAGATATATATAGTTAAGAAGATACGTACTGTTGATATAGAAATGTATAGTTTTTCCTCTTATATCTATCTACCAGCATTCATTTGCTGCCTTGAAACTCTTTTTTTCAGTTTTTATTTTTTGTCGTCTTGTTTTTATTATATTTTAATTTGTGGATATTTGTAAAATTAAATTTAAACATTAAATTAAAACCAGCTTAGAAAAACGTATTTGAATGCATAAACTACAATTAATCCCTTACCAACCGAGTGTTGAAATCCGTTCTAGACCGTGGATTTCCAGGCGTGCGCGGAATGTTTAAAACTTTCGTCGATAAATTATTATTCATTTATGACACTTGTACAAAGCAGGGCCCGTCTGAAATTCTTGTATTTCAACAAAATCAAAACGATCTCAAGAGCGTTCGGCGGCTGGTGGCAGAGCGCCCTCTCCTCCCGTGTCCCGTGTCCCGTGTCCCGTATCCCGAATCAGTATGCCGCGACAGGGAGAGCGGCGCGGCGGGCGGCATGATCGGGCATATTCAAAACAAATTAGCCCCATCCCCCGCGCAGGGTCCCGGGCGCGGGTCGCACCCCCCCGTTCGATTTTAAATTCCGCGGGACAATCTGTCACGGCGGCCGGGTCGTTAGGATGTTTTTGTAAAATTATGTTATTCAATATTTGTTTCCCATCAATCAATGTTTTTAATTTTGTCGCGACGCCGTGTCGGATATGTTTAACAAAGGTTAATCGAAATATGTGACCGCTCGTGTCGTTGCTAAATAATTTATGCCGAAATGTTTCCGTCGTCAAATTTTCATTAATATGTATGGCGCATTTATCTACGGATGTTAAAAAATATATACATTTTTAAATACTTTTGTAAGAGGCGTATTGCACTGTATTCAGTTTAAAAAATCATCGAAATCATTATGTTCATGACGTGCGCGACACGTCAACGGTAGCGGAACAAGACGTCCCGCTTCTTCTACAATATTTTTTTATTTATAATTAAATTATTTATAAAGATTATAGAGATAGATTATAAAGATAATTAAATTATTTATAAAGAAAAAGAACACAAATATTTTATATTTATAATATCCGTAACCTTTTACAGTTAAATATGTCTAACGACCATAATATTAACCTTAACTCTTTAATATTTTACATAATCAAATTGTCCACTGCAGTATTATTATTTAATTAAGATAAATTATAGAAATCTTACTGAGATGAAGCTATTTATATGAGAAACGTATATGGAAGTCTTTTATATCCTTATCCGGAATTTATAAGAATATTACTTAGTACTTAAGTCAGCTAATACAGGTTGTTTTTTTATTTTGTTTAACGACACACTAACAGAATAATTGGTACATGATACATAATAAACTTCGAATCTTCGACTTGCTCTAGCATTTACATGCATATGTATATTTTACAGTATTAATTTAATGTGAACATGTAAAAATATGTAACTATATAATTGTTTAACGTATTCTATGGGTTCAGGTAATTGACAATAAAATGGATGTTGTGTAGGGGTAACTTTTTGAATTATAATAGGATATTTGCAAAAACATCAACATCAACATTAAGGTCAGCACAATATATTGTGTATTGTATGTACGACACATTCGAAATGGGAGAAAAATAACCAACATTGTTACAACGCTGGCTTATTCTAACTACAAGTCTGGGTTACTTATACGGAGTTTAACATGCTTATTTATGTCAGATAAAGAAAGAGAATCAATAGCTCCACTGAAGATCTTTTCAGCACAACGAGATGGGATATTTTTCATAGGGATTCAAGTTTTTGCATCTTGAAAAGAACAATTCGTTCCTCGTAGCTGTAAAGGTTACTGTGATGACCAGCTTTGTTGGTCAAAATTGTTTATATAATTTATCTTAACTCCCACTTCTTTGTTCGCGTTTCTGGGCTGGTTCAATATAGGAACGTTCCTTCCAACTGTCGTGGCTAATTTAGAACTAGGAACTTGCTTCTTCTTCACAGCTTTCACATGGTGTTCGCGGCGGCTGATTCTAGTAATTCTAAAATCCACTCGAAAAATCATCAAATCCATTCCGTTGAAAAATCATCGCACTCTGCTCGTGGAGAGAGAGCGGGAACCAAAATGCAAGTAGCTACCCCCACCACCAGCGCGGCAACAGTAATACTTCGGTAGGTGTTACCCACGGTTGTTGTTTTAGGCTAAGGTAGGAATAAAAATCGAGTATGATGGGATGGCAACAGAATTCAGGAATATATAACCCAATATCATATTATTTTGGCAATGAAAAAGATCTAGAAATACCTTCGCACGCATTTATAATTATTGTATCTTCATCTTTATATTCCGTTTTCTATCCACTGCGGGATGAAGGTCTTCCCAAGTCTTTTCCACTTTTTACTGTTCATCTGATGATACTGTTCATCCGACGGGTTTTAGGGCAGCCCGTCGGGTTCTTTATTTGTCTCTGATACCTCCGGATGGCCGCATTCATTCAGCGACGGTCTGTGGTAGTGTACAATGAATGGCAAGGGTTATATCAACATCATTAGTAAATTTCCTTCTAAGGGTGTTAAGGCTTTCAATCACAAAAACCTTTTCAAAGCCATAATTAATAATTGCGAAGAACTTGCGTAAGTTTTGATGAAACGTATGAGTGAGGAGATGATGCTAAAGAAAATACACGAACCGAGGAGATCCGTGAAAGATCTGCTACAATCAAGTAGACCAGATATTGGTGGTCTGCCCTGCTGCAACAATCGACGATCGATCAAATTCACATCACCTGTGAAAGTACAATATACAACGCCGCGTATGAACCATTTCTAAAATTAAGAGTAAGGACGAAGAATTGTTTACGGCTGTTAGGAAAATGGGTTATATCGCGGTACCGATTTACCTAATGCAAGATACTGGCGATATTCATTGAAAGTTGAGACAAGAACATTTTAGGACGAACTTATAAAATATAAATAGTTTTGAAACAAATGCTTATCAAATTGCAGTTCCAAATAAAATTGTAAAATTTTATTAATCCAGTGAAAGAATCATTGTCATTTCGATCCCCTTGAACATAATTGTTTACTAATCGTAACCTTTTTCATTAAATTTTGCTTTCTCCAAAATGTTCACATTCGTCAAACCATTGGAAGAATTAAAAAACTTTGTGAAAAGTTCGCTTTCTTTTCAACTTTCCGCGGTTTTTATTGAACGCGTAGATACGCGGCTGCTAAAGGCTGCTACCTTCAAATATTTCGGGCGAGTCATTGTTTACTCTTTCAGTCCACGCGGAACAGGTTCACGGAACGATCATAAATTCTTTGGATTCGCCTTGTAAATAGGGGATAATTAATCAACACTCACAAAGCGTTCTCTTATCGCATGCATGCGTAAACTGTATAATGAGAAAACAACATTATTTGTATGATGTAGCACTTTTGATACAAATTATCTGTTGTTTGCCAATTATAACGGGAAAATTTTAAGCGCTACGTACCCGGCAGCGCTGTGACGCCTTAACTAGGAACCCTCTTGTACCGATCACCCCCTCCAGTGGGAAGCCAATACGCTTTTGGGTTCGGAATATTTGTTATCGCGGAATATTTTCACAAACTAATGTTACAATAGGATGAAATGAAAAAGATTGGCAAGGAGCTACCGACACTGAAAACTCTTAACAATCAGGTTAACAACATTAAGAATGACTTCAAGGAGTTTCGCAAATCACTCGAATTTAATAATGCTAAACTAGATAATTTCACATCCAAACTCTGTCTAATCGAAAATAAAATTAGTGATGAAAAATACATTCTCGTGATTGTTTAATTGGAATTAGATTATTGCAATAATTGGTAATTGCGACTTTAGATTTAGCTTATGCTGTACCGGTAATTACTCGCCAAGTTACATGATTATAATCAAAGCTATCTGATTGGTGAATCGTCTTTGCAATCAAACACATTTCACATCCAAAATCAAATTTGGATGTGAAATGTGTTTGATTGCGAAGACGTGAAACCAAAAAAAATCAGTTCAAATAATGGTTTAACTCCTCACCAATACAAACTAATTAAAAATCCACAAAATATTTAAAAACAGTATTATGGCGATGTCATAGTTTTTTTCTATAAATTTAAATTTAATTTAATTATTTACAAATAATAAATGCAAATATACATAAATACACGTTGAGAAGGTAAAAGATAATAGTGGAATCTAATACCTAATAATGGGGGTAGAACTGGGAGGAGAAAAGAATAAGGATGATGACCTTAGGGACCTTAGAGAAATCGGTAGAGGGTAAGCGATGAGATATGTGGGTACAATAACTGACTAAAATCTCGTTGTAACGGTATTAACCGCGTAGGTACGTGTACGAATTATTATTGTTTTATCTGTATCATCATGTTTTTTCAAGAACTTTACATGATATATTTCAAATGTTACCGAATTTATAGCCTTATGCTATACTTTTTACTTTCTTTCTTTTAACTCGTGGCGTCTGCTTGTCTGACGAAAAAACTTTGGATCGATTTTTAACCCTTTTTCCGAGATCCAATCGAGCTGAAACTTTGCAAGTAGACTCGTGGCGACGATCAAGAAGATCTGTCAAATTTTAGTTTAAAAAAGAATTATTATAGTATAATTTTGGATTTTTCAAATTTTTAAAGGTTTTTTCATACAACTTAGTAAGTTTTATGGAGATTCCGATGCATATGATAGACACGAAACCCGAAAATGAGAAAGGGAGTACTGTAAAAACTTGTTTTTTATGGGTTACTTTTTTTTATATTCATTTTTAACCGTACATTGG
The DNA here is from genome assembly GCA_016648135.1 of Agrypnia vestita. NCBI lineage: Eukaryota > Metazoa > Arthropoda > Insecta > Trichoptera > Phryganeidae > Agrypnia > Agrypnia vestita. The sequence continues at coordinate 15,634 of JADDOH010007788.1, read as the reverse complement.
ACCATGAGGCCCAATTAATTTAACGAAACACCACAAAACCACAAAAATACCCAGCCTTGAGAAAGTGTAACTTCACCAGGAATCGAACCTGGATCCTCTGGTATCAGAACCCAATATCATGCCTCCTGGACTACGAGGGCCGCAAGTGTTTAGCTACAAGTGTATTGTTTTCATTAATTTTGCCTCTGTACGATGATTTTAGTACTTACATCAACATTGTGCAAAAAAACTACTGCGGTTCGAATAGTAGCCTTTTCGGTTAACTGATCTTGCGCCCAATTTAGCGAATCATTACGAGTCAGGCCTGTAAATTGCGGTATTTTCGCGAATATATTCTTTATGTTCTCATTGAGAGCAGTCGTGAACATGTTTCTGCGACTATTGGACTATGGCGGCATAAATAATCTGTCACCACCTATTTCGATCTGTGAAATTTTTGGCACATTCCTGTGGATTCTACATCAAGTCTTAAGCAGTCCATTGTGCTGGTGACCCTCCATAAAATTTGGTTCCTTGTACCGTCCCTTGGATCTTCAATTTTTCTATAGTGTCTTCACGGCAAGGTTTTGTGTGGACGCCTCCCCGTCCTGCTCGCATTCGAGTCAGCGGGGCGGTGAATACGGCCACTTTAGCATTTAAAAGATGCCGAACATGGGAGGCGAAAGTATGGGCCGATATGGCAGCTATCGCTCATAGAACGGCCCTGGGTATGTGGTAAGTCCCTCTTCTCCATCCGCAGTAGGCATCACATGATCTTGCACCTGACACAATTCTCGCCGCATACACATTCATACACTTTCTCATGCAATCTCATCATTTGTTGAGATTTTCCGATTTACCACTTTATTGTATTAATTATTAATATTTTAGTCAATTTTTAAATCCTTAATAATTATAGACCTTGTATAGTTAGGCGCTATAAGTACGTTAATGAAAATAGTATAATTAAAGACTTGTATCTCGCTTCGTTCTGTGCCAAAAGAACTGGCACATTAAAAGGTTAAACGTGTCGCAGGCACTTAGTAAAAATAGCCGCGGCACTGCATCCTCCCCCTCCACCACGGGGCCCGAGCGCCTCGTGATAAATCATCATTAATTATATTGTCAATTAATAAATTAATTTGAAGGGGGCCCTTCGCGCCCAGGTAATTAATGGGCCCGGAGGTGACAGAGCCGCGCTAATGCCTTCTCTCCCGGCCCTTCACTTTGTTGCCGAAGAATAAAGACGTCTGGAAAGTTAGTCTCTGCTTTGGTTGAGGATAATGATCGCGCCATTTCTCCGTGGAGGCTGCATCAACTTAGCCTTCTTTTTAACACTCTTTTCTTTTAATTCCTCTCCGCGGTACATGTTGAACCGTAATTTTTCAATGGCGCCGAAATACAAATACGATATTTTCTTACTAAAATAGACCCCTAAAAGGTTACCGATATGTTGCCGATAAAGACAAGGAGAAAATGACGTATTATATCAGTGTTAGTATATTATTTTTACTCGATAAATACTATTCAGCCATGTAAACTAATTATCTGTACAATGTTGAATTTATTATTTAAATTAAAATTGATTAATCAATTAGATTTACTTTACAATACACTTTAAAAATATAGTAACGAGTAGCTTGTTGGTCTTGTGGTTACTTACTTTGAAAATAGTAATAATATTGATGTAACACGTATTCCGTGTTCGCATCTCTATTTAAAAAAAAATTAATAAGAATGGATAAATATATATTAGCGTCACCTAGGGTGTATTATTATTCAATGGTTAATTTGCAAATGTAATACTGTATTTATTTACCAGAAACTAACAATACAAATAAAAATCAGTTTAAACATGAGTATTAAATAGTACATGGACCAACAAGTTTCCACAGGATTAACAAGTCGTAAGAATTGCCGCACGATAAGAAACTAAAATATTTAAAATATTATATTAAAGGGGAATCAGGATTAAAGAGGAAATATTACATGAAATTTTTTTTTCAAAAACCACGCTTATAGGCATTTAAATGTACTGAAAAGTAAAAAAATAATTTTCGGACAATGTTTATTTCACTCTCCAAATAAAAGGTGGACGCTTACAATATTGATATAGATGGAGGAAAAACTCTGACACTTCATCATTATACTCGTGTTCGTGTAGATTTATCGCGAAGTCTATCTTGATTATATATGAGTGTAAGCAGGTAATTGTTTCTTGCAAAATATCGATCGAATGATTTGGCAATGTAATATATATATAAAATGTCTTAAAAATTAAAAATGGTTTCATATGTGTATATATTTTTTTATGGATTAATAGCTGGTCGCACCCGGCGTTGCACGGGTTAAGGATTAAGTAAAAAATAAGTTTGTGAGGTAAAACAAAGGGTCCGCTGTTCTCTAAAAAACAATGTTTCCATCTAATTTTAACATAAGTTATTGTAACATAACTGTAATACTTAGATATATGGTAGACTTTTTTTGTAGATATTAATGTCCTCTATAAAACTGTAGTACATTACTTTGCTCTATTGGCAATAATTTCCGCAGCGTACGCAATATAAGGTTTTTTTTCGTAATTTTTTCACACGTTGGGTTACATTATCGAAGTTTTCATACGGATCCCTAACATTTTTGAAAATATTATATAGCCTTTGTTCATCAAGGATAATTTAGGATTCTGAATGTGAAAGAATTTTTCAAATTGGTCCAGTAGTTTCGAAGCCTATTCAATTCAAACACACAATCAAATCTTTCCCCTTTATAATATTAGTATAGATAAACATGTTGTGTTTTATTTATTATTTCATGCGAGTAAAAACTCGATAATGTATAGTTTAAAAATATTGAAAAGGATTTGAAAAAAGAAATATTTGGAAACATGTAAAGATGCAATTTTTTGTTTGTTCTAGAAAAATAAACGTGACAAATATAAAGGGAAAATTTTCAGAGAAATACCTCCCTTTCGAAACATTTTTTCATCGTGGCTGCGTGTAATTTTATATTCTCATATATTCTTTTGATAAGGCTATTTAGACGAATAATTCTCCTTTTGTCGCCTGAATTATAGATTCATTTCGTATTTTCATTCCTCGTCTCGAACAATTTAAGAATCGGTCGTTTTGAATTCCAGCTGGTCAAACCGGGAAGAGTTTGTTAGTCGCGGATATTCAACGTTTTCTTCTTTCCCGGGGTTGGAAAGAATAGTAATAATAACAGTTAAGGTGATTGAACAAAAATACAATTTACATTGAACTCATTTAAATCGAGTCACAAAGGTTTTTATATTCTTATACTGAAAGGGACTTAGTGCAAAATACAGCCGTCGAGCATAGCGCCAGAGAGGAAGCCTCTAACTAGCCGAATCTGCGCCGCGGTGATCTCAGCTGCATTCAGCCCGCGCGCTGGTATGCGTCTCCTAGTGATACTCGCATTATTTGCTCACTGCTCTGTCGGGAATATTCTGAAATATACTCCATTAAATAATATAAAAAATTATATATAATATCCATTGACGTATTATAAAATAGACACGTTATTCCCATACTAGCCGGCTTTCATATGTAACAAATATTGAATTCAAAGAGAGAACAAATCACATAATCAAGTAATCACATAAAAATCAGATAATTTGAAGTCACGGTGACTAAAATAACATACTCATTCTTACAATAGTGTTCGGTACTCTGTTCCTTTTTCCACCGGAACTTTTTTTCGGCGAAGTTTTCGTAGTCGGCGAGGCCTTTTTGTTTCGTGTAAGGCAATTACCTTATTTTTGACTTGTCATGATTTCACGCTTGTAACGTATCTACAGTTTATTATATCATTGATAATATCCATAAAAAAATCTCGTCGTTGTGTTTTATTTTTTTTAATCATTTTTTATATTCGTATCATATAAATCATTACGCTCTACACATATTCCTTTTTAAAAAAGAAATATATAATCCTCCTGTACCATATTTTGAAAATCGATTATTGTAAGCGTAGATCCGTATTTTTAGTATTAAGTGCATTAATTACCATAGTTTTTTCCTACACGACACTTTTATTTATTTCTCCTTGTTCAGTTTGACTAAAAAAACATCATTGAAATGCGTTACTGGCGCTCGATGTTATCCATTCTCCAGCAACTCAAAACTAAAAATCGACTGTCCACTCTATTCAGAAAACGCGTGTTGAAGAACTCTTGTAAAGGTTATACGGGGACATAAAGGGGATACGGGGTGAAGATAGTCTGGATTTACTGGTGGTTCCTTAGGCACTCCTAACGATCGCCTTTAAGATGGATGAATCAAATAATATCAGGAATATCACACAATGCAGCAAAAGGGAGGGTCTTTGAGGCAGCCACGGAAGGAGGCTTACTTCCAGGACCACAATGCCTAGTAATAGGTAACAGATGCATCGCAGAGTCGTGAGAATATAGATGTAACATTTAATACGTGTATTATATTTTTTAAACCGCTCTTACCTTACGGTTACTTTCGTTTAGATATTATAAACATGGTACACCCAATTTTGAAAAATATTTTATGAGCTTTGAATATTCCAATGGGTTTGAGTATTGTTATAAAAAACAAATAAAGCGAAAGCGGAAAAATTTTAATCAAAGTCAGTTTTTATTAATATCGAGATTACAAAACTGCGTAATACGCCATAGACGAATATTAGTAATATTTGCGTGTTGAAAATTAAAACAATTGAAAATAAAATATATAAAAATGAGGGTGATAATAAGATGCCCCCTTATTACAATTCGCACGGCTTCTGATACCGAAGGTTCCGAATTTGATTAATTGTGAGGCTACACTTTAAGTATTTTTGTGATTTATTTCGCTTTAGTATTTTGGCCTATTGTAGCATTTAAAATTAAAATAATAAAAAAAAAAGGTCAAAGTGGGGTTACTGATAGGTACAAGTGTATGCTGATGATATAATGTAATGCTGTTAGTAGTAAAAATTCAGAGGGATTTAATTAATTTAAAATATATATATATTCAAAAACACATTATTTTTGTGAAATCGCAATTTTCTCAAAACAAAATTCTGTTAAATTTAAAACCAAATTTATTAATCAATTAGAAAGACATACAGAAAAATCAAATCAACAAAATAATATTTGGCTGCTACCGGGATTCGAACCACGGATCTCCTTTTAAGTGCGTACAAATAATTGTGATTAAATGGTAACATTTTATCTTATGGACAATAATATTCATTCAACACTGAAATATATTTTTTAATGAAGGATAATTTTTACACTAAATATTTTTTATTTATGAACATTATTTTAATGAAAGTGACTGTGATCACCTCCGGTTAGGCTTAGCTGATGTCTAAGGTGAATGTATATTTTCAATTGGACTTCCTAATCTGTAGTAAACATATCTTATAATTTTTATTTGAACTCTCGCTACGGGCAACGATATAACGACTTGCTATATTATTAAGACAAAACATAGAAAGGGCGTACAGTGTCTATGCGAAATGTCGAAACATCTATCAAAAGTCAATAGTACAAGATCCCGACTAAAATCGACCATCTGTTTACCGAATTGAAATTAAAATTTCGTTTAAAGCATAGATTTTTGCGTTTTCCTCCAATCAAACGATCCGTTTCCGTAAAAACCTATGGTTTAAATGAACTTTTATTTCATTCCAACTTGAAACAACCGGGGCTTAGTCGGTGATGCGTCAGAACGGCTGCTACGCTGCGTCCACCTCCATCGCACCGAATAATACGTGCAATGCTTCTCTGTCGGGCGATGCGCTGTTTTAAATTGCAACAACCGCAAGTCTTGACCGATTTAACTTAGGAAACCTAATACCTTCGTGTTCGTAATAAAATTACCTGTAGTTTAATATAAATTTCAATAAGAAAACAGATGAGTGTAAATACATAGTATAAACTCACTTATGTTTACCTGGCAACCTGTAGTATGGACCAGAAAAAGAAAGGCAACCCAATAGTTTCTTGTTCCTTGTGCTTCCTACTGTCGATCAATATTGATTTCTTCTGGTTAATAAATAAGTGAAAGAGTAAAAAAAAAAACATGTTTTACGCTGGTACGACTATTCGACAGTCTTGTGAGACCGATTTTAGAATACTGTTCTGTCATTTGGTCGCCGTATACCAATAAACTAATCAATCAGCTCGAAAGAATACAACGCAAACTATGTAAATGCATCGCCTATCGTACACGATCACCAGGAGATATTGAGACCGTATATAACAGATTTAGAATCAGCAAACTAATCACTCGAAGACATTTGTCTGATTTGACCTTCTTCTACAAATCTGTCAACGGACAGATAGACTCGCCCGAGATCCTGGAACAATTTGGCATTATCACTGCTAGGCCGGATCTAAGAGTGCGTAGATTGTTAGAAACCACTAAATCCACAAAAAGTTACGTGTACAATGGCCCAAGAAATAGGATTGCCAATCTGGTGAATAGCCACTGTGTTGATATCAACTTCTTCGATGAATCATACGTCTCATTCTCATCAGCGGCAAAAAGATTGTTATCACAGTATTAAAATTACCCTCAACCCTATATGATTATACCATGTTGTTACTATGCTAGTATTGTTTTTTTATATATGTGCAATTTTTCTAATCCATTCATTTAAGTCTATTATTTTTGTAAAATCAATGTATATAGCCGATTGGCGTATGAATAAATAAATAAATAAATAAATAAATATTAATTTTAATTAAAGGTAGGCTCGACTTAGTTTCACCAGGCAACCCATTCGCAATATGTTTGTTAATGTATTACGATTACTAAAAATATATTTCATTCGGTAAACAGATGGGTGAAGGTCGATCTCAGTCGGGATCTAAGACTACAATACGGGTGAAGAAATAATGTTATAAAATACCGGGAAAGACATGATTGTTACGCTTCAAAGTGATGGTATTCGAGAGAGACGAAAGAGTGACTAAGTGTGATGTAATTATAAACAACGAATGCTTAGAACAAGTGAACGAGTTTGTGTATTTGGGAAGTATGTTTAGTAGAGACGGCAAGGCTGAGAATGATATCGAAAGGAGAGTAACTGCGGGAAACAAAGTTAATGGTGCACTAAATGCAATTATGGCCAATAAGAATCTGTCAAAAGAAGCAAGACTAGCGGTACATAATGGCGTTCTAGTGCCAACCCTTATGTATGGAAGTGAAGCCTGGAATTGGCAAAAGAGGAATGAAAGTAGACTGAATGCGGTTGAAATGCGGTCACTAAGACGCTTGTGTGGAAAATCTTTGGTCGATAGAGTGAGGAATGAACAAATTAGAAGTGAATGCAATGCTGGCTGTAGTGTGGTAGATAGAATAAAGAAAGGAGTGTTGAGATGGTTTGGTCATGTGGAACGTATGAACGAGGAAAGGATGGTTAAGAAAATATATGAGGCGAATGTTGAAGGCAACAGGAATAGAGGGCGTCCGCGAAAGACCTGGCACGATCAGGTACTACAAGTATTTGAGGATGGCCCTGTTAAAAGCCACAACAACCGTAGAACGTGTATGAGAAGATGTATGAATGTGGCCGAAGCAAAAGTGGTGTGCCAGGATAGAAGAGTGTGGCGTTCAATCCTCTCTGCCTACCCCTGCAGGGAAACGGCGTGATGGTTAGTTAGTTAGTTAGTTAGTTAGCTATTCTGGGAATAGGGCCGTTTATGTGCGTTCCTTAAGAATTTTCACATTCACTTGCACGTTTTCCTTTCATTTACAACAAGGTAGCGAAAATAATTATTACCGGCCAGTTTATTCTCGGCGATCAGGATCAGAGTGTTTAATTAAAATTAAAAAATATGGCCACTTAAATCATCCGCGAGCTTTGTAATTAAAACCAATTTATTTCCCATTTATATCAATTTAGGCTACACGGCGCGCATTACGCCGCTCGGGAAAGTTGAGGAAATAATTGCCGGATAAATATTTCAAATCATCACTTAACGAAGAGGTAAATCGTCTTGTGTATCTTTGGTAAAAAATAAATGTTTACGGACCCTCTGGAACGTTCTCCAGGGCTACTTGAGTGACAACACGCAATAATAAACGTTCCTACATATGTAATCCTATAATATAGTTTCATAATTTTGGATAGAAACCAATTTAAATGTGGATTTTCTTCAGCGCTAATAATTTAATAATTTTCCGTTTGTTATTATATTATAGTTCATTTATATCAGGAATCTCAGGTACGTGCTAGTTGACTGGTAATATCCATCAAGAAATATCAGATATATTTAATATTACTATGTGATATTATATCTTCCCTAATAATAGCAAAATAACTTTGTTTCACAATTCAAGCTGCAATGTTAATATGGATTTTGATTGTATTAAAAATCATTTAAAAATTTTCTTATCGTTAAAATATACGTTATATTATAGATTATATAGCCATTGACCGCCAGACTTGCGTTATAGTATCAAACCTGAACATTTTCTGTAGATGTACACAATAGTAGGTAAGAAGGTTTGGATATTATAACATTTGAGTTCGTGGGATTTTGGCAGATAACAGACAATACCGGTACAAAAAAATGAATAAGTAAAACATGAAAATAAGAAACCCGATTTTTTAATGTGTTTAACGGGACAGTACTATACAGTATTATACACTCTTATTTATCATCGCCAGACGCTTTTCGTGGGTTAGTTCATCCATCAGACGCTTTGAAACTCTATAAATAAGTATGTCATTTACGGTTATAGTAACAAATCTGTATTTTATACATTTATTCTGGCCACTTTTTATATTTACCTTATGATACCTTATATTTTAACGTTTTACTTAATATTTTTTGTACCTATATAACCTGTTATCTGCCAAAATCCCCCAAAGTCAAATGTCATAATATCCGTGGTGTACATCTACAGAAAATATTTTAGGTTTTATACTAGTACATAAGTCTGGCGGTCGCTGGCTCCTGCTTTATTATCTACTGGAGATGCGTTTACGAAAAAAATGCTTGAGTTATAATTTTTTATAACGCGTGAGTTGGCTTATCGCTGAGAAATGTGTTCGCAGAAAAGTATTATTTTTAATACTGAATATTTCTTGATTTCCTTAGTAAAAATTCTAGATAATGAAGTATACTTTATACGTATAAAAAAACATATTATACGTACATATAAAAATTCATAAAAAAATTAGCGCCGCCTAGGACGCTAAAAAAGATTTTTGGCCACGGCCTGTCGATTAATGCTTATATTTTATTGATTATTACAAATAATGTCCAGTTTATTACTTTCATACAATAACAAACGTTTTATCTATGTTATTGGTCTAATAAAATTGCAACCAAAAGTATACATTCTGATATAAATGAATAATAAAAACCCACATTTACATAAAAAAAACGCCGAAATATGCATTTGCAGTGAATGTGCCATCTTAATGAAGAGGTAAATCGTTGTATTTGCAGGTATATCTTTGACCGTTACGATAAATTATTTTTCAAGATTTTGAATGATATTCTATCTTACTATAAAAATTACAAACCATCACGCTGTTTCCTCGCAGGGGAATGCGGAGAGCATGAAACGTCGCACTCTTCTATTCAGGCACACTGTTTTGGCTTCGACCACATTTGTGGGGTTGGTGTGCGTGAATCGACCCTTTTGTAAGGTCGAAAAGCTACCCGCAACAAGCTGCATTTTCAGAGTTGAATAAGGGTCACCACTCCGTTTTTTCCAGAGTCGGAGTTCTCTGATGTTGTCGATGAAGTTCCAAAGTCGCAATGATTTGATAGAATTTATTGACAAGTAAAAGTTATAGTTATGAATACAGAAATGCGCAGAGCACAAGTATGCAATGAGAAGTTAAACGGAGAGGGCTTCCGCCGTACAAGCAGCCACCGGGCGAGTGAGATTGAGATGGTGGGTGTTGTTGGCTGGGCCTCTTATACGAATTGGAAACAAAGAAATCGCGTGTTTAGGCTAATGCATGGTGCGTCGTCCGTAATGCCGGTGCAGCAGGGTGTTTTGTCTTCGATCTGCAACATTCGCTGTTTGGGGGTCGCGACGGCCGCTCCTGTCGCCCTCATGCATTTTCATTGTATTCGGTCGTTGCTCTGGTCTTCTTTGTCAGCAGAATAATGCCGTGTGTTATGGCTTACGTGACCGCTGAGGCTCGCGTTGTTGACCTGTGGTAGGCCTCGTGCATCTCTCTTGCCGTTGGTTATGTACGTGTAGGTGATTCCTACACATTCATACATCTTCTCAAGCACGCTCTTCGATAGTTTAATTTTTCAACAGCGCCATCCTCCAGTATTTTGTTTTTTCTCTTCGTTGCAATATTATATTGTAGGTCACCGAGTTCTCTAAGATACAAATATGTAATACAGAATGGTTGTATTGTAAAACAATCAACATTTTCATTAATGAATATAATGGTAATTTGTTGATCTTGTAGTTACGATTCGCGCCTAGAGATAAGTTGATCGTAGGTTCGAGCCTCATTCCAATAGACCACCAAGTCACTGGTATTTTCGTAGCCCAAGCGTTTAGCTTAGTTTTAAAATAGTACGAATAATGTTGTGACACTTAACCTTTTGGTTCTGATAATTAAAAATATGCTTTATTTTAACTTTGTAATACGCACACAATATGAGTTATTAATTACTACTACAGTTTCCAGAGGAGAAGTCCCTCTCATCATCAGGTATAGATAATAATTAACTTAAATACAACGTTTATCAATCTAATCGGTTATGTCAGGGGGCGCGCGGTGGGGAGGAGTATTACGCGTTAATAGACAGGATTTTAAAATCGAAAATCAAAAAAAAAAACTGAAATATATTTATACTCGGGCAAAAAACATTAACACCACTGATTATTCATTTTGGCGTAAAATTCTGTATAATGGTCCGATTTCTACCAAAATTACAAATTGTGTCCCTACTTGCAATATATTCGCTTATTACAAAAATAATAATACTGGTAAAATTCTTTTAAATTCAAAAACAAAAATAGGTATGTTGGAAAAAAGAAAGATAATATACTAAATAACTTACGGAGATTGCGATAAAAATTGTATAGGCCAAACCACGAGAATCTTAAATACACGAATAAAAGAACATCGGCGTTGCCTAAAAAAATAACAACTTCTCCGAATTTACAAATCATATAAATAACACTAATCATTATTTCGATAGTCACAAATTGAAAATTCTCCTCGGTTTCTCATAGAGGATAGATAATTTTGTAATAGTTTTCTATTCTAAAACATGATAATAAATAATATCACATTTCGGTCCACTTCACCAATCCTAGAGCTTTTTACCAAAAAAACACCCCACAGACCGATAAGATTGATAAAGATTTTTATTATCTTTACCTGATGATGAGAGGAACTGCTCCTCTCGAAACTACAGTAGTAATTAATAACTCATAATATGTGTGTGTGTGTGTGTATTACAAAATTAAAACAAAACATATTTTAAATTGTAATGTTGTGCCACGAAGTATCTGCCAAATCTTTCAATGATATCACAGAGTACAAACTAGTTCAATTCTTTTGTCATAATTTTTAAAATTGAAAAACTGTACCTACTTCTGTTTTATTTGACCTGTAGATAGGTTATATGTAGGTATATCTTTCCCACCCTTCCTAGAACCACTGGAGAACATTATTACTCTCAGGAACTGAGCTTTGCGTATCCAATAATATAGGGAGGTATCTACTTTCCACGTTCAGTAATAATTAATTACATAGATATCAGATAGTTGGTAGTTTATCTTTAAACTATTCTGTGTAAATTCAAAAAAATATTATTTTCCTGCCATAATTGACTGCTTATTACGCAGTTCACGACTTTTCTGTAGGTACTTCTATTTATAATTTACTAACTTACCCGCTCGGCTTCGCAGGCGTTGATTTTTAGTAAGTTTTAGTCATATTTTATCAATTTGTTTATTGGCCTTAACATATAGATAGAAAGATTTTTTTATACATTTTTTTTTAGTTCTACAGCTTCTCTATAGAAAGTGTTTAAATATCTCTTACCATTAAGGCAGAGCTTGTAAAAAGTGCATCGCCTAACCGTTTTTTCGTCGACTTTAGTTGTAAAATAGATCACCATGAAAAGCCTTTTTATTTGAACTGAATAATGTATAGCCTAAGTCTACCTTGAAAATTCATTCTTAATATTGGTGAAAGAATTTTTGAAGTCAAATGATAATAAGTTTCCAAATTTTGAGCCCGATCGGTCAAACGGTACACATTTTCATCGAAAATATGTCAGTGGGAGGGGAAGGGGTATGAGAATAAGGGGGAAATATCGCCTATGTTACCCGCTGAGTCCTAAAGAATAAGTTTCCAAATTTTGAATCCGATCGGTCAAACAGTACAGATTTGCATCGAAAATGTGTCAGGGGGAGGGGAAGGAGTATGAGAATAGGGGGGAATTGCCTATGTTACCCGCCGGGTCCCAAAGCATAAGAAAAGCATACAAATGAGTAATGACCCCGATGCGTGCAGTAGGCACGAAACCTGATTCAACGAGAAAGGGAGTATAATAAAAACTTGGTTTTTATAGCTTTGTTTTATATCGTTTCCAGTTGATACTGGTTCGTCCCATATGAAAAAATAAATCTCAAAATCGTTCTAATTTTTATTTAAGTGAAAATTGCTCAGGGCTCTGTTATAAAAAAAATGTCGCATTGCTGAATGAATGAAAATAAAAATTGCTCAGGGCTCTGTAATAAAAAAAATGTCGCATTGCTGAATGAATGAAAATAAAAATTGCTCAGGGCTCTGTAATAAAAAAAATGTCGCATTGCTGAATGAATGAAAATAAAATTTGCTCAGGGCTGTGTAATAAAAAAAATGTCGCAATGCTGAATGAATGAAAATAAAATTTGCTCAGGGCTCTGTAATAAAAAAAATGTCGCATTGCTGAATGAATGAAAATAAAAATTGCTCAGGACTCTGTAATAAAAAAAATGTCGCATTGCTGAATGAATGAAAATAAAAATTGCTCAGGGCTCTGTAATAAAAAAAATGTCGCATTGCTGAATGAATGAAAATAAAAATTGCTCAGGGCTCTGTAATAAAAAAAAATAAGAGACTAAATATCCGACAACCTAAATCGTTCAATTTCGTTACATTTACTTGATCCGATCCGGGGCCATAGGTTATTCGCTCCCTTCGGCAGTAATATAATAAGCAGTGGGGTCCCGGTCCTCCATCAAAGCCCTAATTTCTCCGCATTTCTCCAAAACTAATAACACCCCAACAAGATACATTTTAGGGGTGAACTTTATGATCCAGAAGGTGACGGAATTTAGAGCTATTAGTGCGCGGAATTTAGATTACTTAGTAAATCCAGGCACTTCGTTTTGGAAGCTTCTTAAGACTCACGTCCTAAAAATTCCCGAATGCATTATAGCGAGTGTTTATTAATGTTTATATATAATACGAGCCTTGTATTCTTATTCAGATTAATTGAAATGAATTAAAGAAAAAACATTTTTTGTGAAGCTGCAATTTCAGAACAAAGTTCTGTTAAAGTTATTTGTTACTATCGCATTATAAAAAGTAGATTGCTTTAAGAAGTGGAATAATATGAATGTTTATCATTTAAAAAGAGACTACACGTGTGAGGTATAAAAGCAAAGGCAGCAAATCCAAATAAAATTATTACTATTATTAAAATTATAGTGAATTCGAGGTTTTATAGGAATCATAGCCTATAAGTATATAGGAAACATGATTTTGCAAGAGATAGATACTTAAAATGTAGAATTCAGTTCATTTCAAAATTAATAATTCTCTGTGACTGCATTCAAAACATTTTTTAATTTTTTTTTTATAGTGTTGCCTTTGCTTTTATACCCCATTTTATACCCAATTTTACGTTAATTTACCAAGCTGCTGTGGCGAAATTGGATTACGCACCATTCCTGGATAGAGTGGAGGTGCGTTGGTTTGATCCCGGTAGCAGCTAAAATATGTTTTCGTTAATTTTATTTTTCTGTACGCCTTTTCTAAGTGATTAATAAATTTGTTAATTAAAATAACACTGAAATAAAAAAAGGATGTAATTAATTTAATAAAACGGTAAAAAGAATTGAAGCGAGAATGGGCGTTTTTATTGTATTATTTAACCTAATAATAATGATCTGCAGGGCCCGGTTTATCCCGGATATTCGATTTACGTATGGAGAGTGAATTTCTGACGAACCTACGTCAGAAAATCGGTAGTGATGGTATCTGTGAGAGATGACTAACTACGCAGACACCTAAATGATAAATAATAAATGAAGAACATGTGAAAGAGTTTATATTTCGTAAGTTTGTTTACTAATTTGTTCTAAAGATATTAAACAAAACAATAGTAGACGCAAACCATGTTTAAGTTATATATTACTTTATAATATTATGTTAGTGTAAACTAATATTGCAATGAGCATTAGGAAAACAGTAAAAATCTTTCGATTCAATTCAAAATTAAATTTTTGAAAGCGAGATTTCTTTCGAGAGTGTTTAGATTTTGAACGTTCAGGTATCTGCGTACTTTGTTTTGATATTGTTGTTAATAATTAAACTAATGTAAACGTCAAGCCAATGGGTAAACTGGAATCTGTTTATTTTGTTTATGACGTATTTTTTTATCTTTATGATTATTGGATAGACTTACGTGATCGGAAACCTGCATTACATCAATCATAAAACTAGAAATATAAGCTCTTAGATAAATCCATTTACCAGAAGATCGTTGAAAAAATCAGCGAAGTAAAGTTGTAAGATGACATAATACTTATTAGTTTTCTTGGTTCACCCCTTTTCAGATGACCCAGCCGCCCCTCAGGACCTGGGGCGAAAGGTGATAGCACTCCGCCCCACCGGAGACTGCAACTAATTGTAGGCTCCAGCGACCCCCACGTCTCGGTCTGATATTAACGGGACCCATAAGATATTTCATCTCCGATATTTATTACATTTTCCCCCTTCATACTTGTGCACTACACCTGCAGATTAGTGTACCATCAATGTAAGGTAGCATTAGAAATAAATCTAATTTTTAAATTCTTAAAAAAAATGTGGATACCCACATCCCCCGCTGTCCCTTGCGATACACAGCCCCGCGCCCGGTAAGGGTGGCTGTTGGGAACTATTTTTAATTAAAATGTTGAAGTAGATGTTATGCTTATAGATATCTGCAAAGACGACGAAAACGTTTCATTAATTATTGGGAAAGTAGGTTTATTAGAAGTCATTTGGGTGTAACAGGACTATGACCGGTCTTTGGTTGGCTTAAGTGAATCACTTACACAATTGTAACATTCGCATTGCCACCATGATAGATCTATACCAGGCTTATTCATTTTTTTTGAAGTTGTTATATTGTTCAAATGCGTGGAACTTTCCTATATGAGTTGTAAGCGCATTTTCCATGCGGCGGTAACAAAGCCATTTTCCTTCCCCTAAAATCCCCACCAGATGTCGCTATGAAAAATCTCAATGATTTACGGAATTTGGGGAAGCATATACTTGTATTATGTGACAACTTCCAAAAAATGGAATAAGAATGGATATTTCTATCATGGGTGGAAATGGCGATGTTACAATTGTGTAAAGTGAATCACTTAAGCCAACCAAAGATAGGTCATAAGTCCGTTACACCCAAATGACT